>VZRI01005819.1:239254-257897 GCA_013397515.1 Upupa epops | reverse complement strand
TAATTTAAATTATATTTATATTATTATTATTTAATTATATTGCATTATTATTTATTTTTATCTTATTTTATGTATACATACGATAATATTTTAGCACAGATATAGTTTTTTATGGATATATTTTATTATTTATAGATTTTATCCTTCTCTATACTATTTTGGAATATTCCATTTATTGATCTCTATTAGATCCACAGATTTTTCTTAGATTTATTTATCAGGTTTATTATTGAGTGGTTCCTCTTGTAAAGCCACAGCCGTGTGCGGGACAGGCATCTTGATTTGTCCTTCATTTCCCAGCGAGCGCTGATCTGTTTGTGCTAGAAGTCTTCCCTGTGGACACAGCACTCCAGTCCCTTTGCTGGAGGAGCCCGCTTGCCAACAAGGAGCTTTCAGCCCTGCCTGGGAGGAAGCCCTTGCACCTTGACATAACAATCCCCACGGCCCCCTTCCTAACCAGACAGCTTCTGGGTTTCTTTCTGCTGATAATCCCATCAGGACCTTTGTTCTCTGATAAAACTAGATTCCGCTGGAGAAACCTAAACACATTAGAGGCTCCATTACAGCCCCTACACACTCCTTCAGACCTGCCCTGGGCTTCCTGTGTGTTAAACAGAGCAGATGCCTGCCCCGGCCCTCTGCGCAGCGGCCGGTCCCGCCGTCACGGTTATCCCTGATAGCCGGGTACAGCTGCCACGATAAGGCAGTCACATTTCCAGTGTGCCCTGTGTAACACACAGAAAAGAAAAAGGACCTTGCCTGCAGTCACATAACTAACGGGCTGGTTTCTGTGTCCGGTGGGAAGATGCTGCTCTGAACAATCAGTTTACACTTTCTTCAGTGGCATGGAGCACAGCTGGCAGCTGGTGATCATAGGA
The DNA here is from genome assembly GCA_013397515.1 of Upupa epops. NCBI lineage: Eukaryota > Metazoa > Chordata > Aves > Bucerotiformes > Upupidae > Upupa > Upupa epops. Next base: position 257,019 of record VZRI01005819.1, on the reverse strand, counting down.
TGATAGGGTGGGAAGGGACCTCCAAAGGGCACCCAGTCCAAACATCTACAAAAGCAGGGCCAGCCCTCCCCAGCCCAGGTTGCCCAGAGCCCCCAGCCAGCCTGACCTTGAATGGCTCCAGGGATGGGGCCTCCACCCCCTCTCTGGGCAGCCTGGTCTAGGGATCCCCCACCCTCAGATCCCAGCCCTTGTTCCTCCTGTCCAGCCTCACTCTGCCCTTTTCCAGCTTCCAACCATGACCCCTATCATCCTATCATTCCCTGCCCTTGGGAACAGCCTTCCCCAGCCTCCTGACAGCCCCCTCTCAGGGGTTGGAAGGTAGTTAGAAGTTCCCCCCAGCATCTTCTCCTCCTCTTCAGGCTGAACAACCCCGACTCTGTCAGCCTGTCCTCGTGTGATGATCCGCTAGGAAAAGCTCCCCTCACAGTAGGTGTGAAAAAGAGAAAAAGCAGCTTATTTTGGGTTCTGGGTTTGAGTGTTACACAAAATCCCTGTTTTTCTCTGAGCCAGACCTTTCCCTGTGCTGGCAGCCAGCGCAGGGAGCTCCGGCGCTGTTTGTGTGAAACTGAGCCCATCCGTGCATCCAAGAGTCGGTTTCTGTGGAGGAGGCACATTCGAGGATCTCGTACAGGAAGGAAAGGAAAGGAGAGAGTGATTCAAACTTCTGGGAGGGTTTAGGAAGTTTTTGTTAGGGCTGGATGGAAAGATGTGTGAGCCATAGGCTGTACTGGGATGAGTAAGGAACCACAGGCCCCTCCGGTTCACTTCTCCTGTTCTTTGGGGCAGAACTTTGCCCTGTTGAAAAATAATGGTGAGGAGAAATTTGTATGGGAAACAGCAAAACCGCCTCAGAAAGTTCTTCCTTTAGCCACTAAAAATCATTATCCTGCTATCCAAGGAATGCAGAGCGAGTAGCAGCGGCTGGAGTTCCTCAGGGATCTCATCATGACCTCATGTGGGCATCGCTGTGGCGAGGAGAGCGTTTGTGGTCAGTCAGGGCTGAAGGGGCTGGGACTTGTGGTTCAGAAATCTTTCCGGGTGAAGAGTTTGGTTATTTCTCAAGTCCAGGGGAAAAAAAAACCAACCCAACCCAGCAAGTCCTCTTGAGTCACGGAATTCACATTATTGGGTGGCACTGAGCAGAGCCTGGCTCCTTCCTCCTGACACCTGCCCTTGCCATAGTGATCAATGTTTATGGGGTCACCCCTCAGGCTCCTTTTTTCCCAGTTCCCTCAGCCTTTCCTCAGCAGGGAGATGCTCCCCTCCCTCCATCACCCCTGTGGCTCTGTGCTGGACTCTCTCCAGCAGCGCTGTGTCCTTCTGGAACAGATGGCTCAGAACTGGACACAGGGTCTCACCAGGGCAGAGTAGAGAGGAAGGAAAACCTCTCTTGATCTCCTAACCACCCCTCTTCTAGTATCTTCTGCTATGCTGCTTTGCAGCAGGTCAGTCCCCAACTTATCCTGGTCCCTGGGGTTCTTGTTGCCCAGATGCCAGACTCTCCACTGCCCTTGGTGAATTTCATTCGGTTTCTCCCTGCTCAACTCTCCAGCCTCATGGCATTCTGAGTGTTCAAGCTCAGCTCAGGCTGAATGGAAATGCTGCTTGAAGAGCCCAAACCCTTGGCTCTTGTGCAGGTTCGTTTTGGGTTGGTAGGTCCTTGCACTGGTTCCTCCCTGAATTCTATAGCGTTGCAGCTGGTGTTTCATGGATTCCTAACACAGACAGACACTGTGAAGCACTCTGGGTTGTGCCAGCACGGAGACAGATGACAGCAAATGTAAAACAGCCTTGTCCTGAGCTGTAGGGATTTTGTTTTTCTCTTTTCTTCCTTGATTGTTTGTTTTTCACTCAGACAGATCTGTTAGTTATAGTGGAGGGGACAGTTACACTCCTGAGAGATAAGCCAGGCTTCAAAGTCTGAATTGATGTGTGTATAATTCTGAGCTTACTGGGGTCAAAGGTGTTTGTATCTGTGGAGGAATGACAGCCTTATTGTTAAGATTAGGACTGAGGAGCTTGGAACTCGATTTCTAAATGCCAGACACCACGATTTGGGCACGTCACCTAATTTCTTGTCTCCTTCTTGTGTGTAGCCTTGGGATAGTAATCCCTCTCTTGCTCTGTTCTCACTGGGTATCTCTTACATCGCCTCATTTCACAAGGTCTTTTTGGCAGACTCATCTTCGCTGGGCTTGGCTCCTTTATCCTGGATGCTGCTGATAAGAAATGGTGGGAAACTAGCTCAGGCATGAGGAAGTTCACTCACAAGGTGTGTGAGGTGGTGCTTCCCTATTACTCGGAACTCTCAGATGCTGGGGAGTGATGGAGGGAAATCTGTCCCCATCCCAAATTGAGAGACAAGAGGCTATCAGCACTGATTTTTTTCTCTAATCAAAAAGCGGGGGGGGTGTTGACAGGTTTTAATGAGCAGGGTGGCATTGGATTGATGATTGGACTTGATGATCTTGGAGGTCTCTTCCAACGGTAATGATTCTATGTTAATGAGATTCATAGGACTTCTTAAAGCTTAGGAGTTAGGTAGACTTAGCTAACTGAGGATGAGATTTACAGAATCATGGAATGGCTGAGGCTGGAAAGGCCCTCTGAGCTCAGCCAGCCCAGCACCTAACACCACCCCAGTGGCCACCCCAGGGCACTCAGGGCCACAGCCAGGCTGTCCTTCAACACCTCCAGACACAGGGACTCCTCCACTGCCCTGGGCAGTCCAGTCCAGGCTCTGAGCACCCTTTCTATGAGGAAGGGCTTCCTGACAGCCAGCCTAACCCTCCTCTGGCAGCTTCAGGCCCTGCCCTCTCATCCTGGTGCTGAGTGCCTGGGAGAAGGGCCTGACCCCCACCTGACTGCACCCTCCCTTCAGGTAGTTGTAGAGTGTGATAATGTCCCCCTTGAGTCTCCTCCAGGCTATTTGTCCTCCTAGCTGGTGAGAGCAGTGCACAGTGATCTGCTCGTTGCATTCCACAGAGCACTCAGGGCTTGTTGTGAGCCAGATTTGCCCTTTGAGCAGGCTGCATCGAGCTGTGTTACTGTGCTTTGGAGAAGGAGCAGTGGGAGCTGGACCTGCGATGTCCTGCCACATCAGGTATTTCTTGTCCCCCTTGAGTCTCAAAGGTCAACTAGTGTCACCCTGGCCATGACACAGCTAACAGAAGTGTTGTTTGTGAAGCAGCTGCTGATTATCATTGGCGAGCAAATGGCTTTGAATTTTATAGCTCTTGTTATCTGAAACTAATAAAAACACAATGCCAGTGACGAGTCGAAGGTCGTCTCATCTCTCTGATGAGGTTGGATCCTACTCAACAAAGGTCAAGACTATGGGACTGACCTGTTGGAGAGCAGTGTAGGAGAAAGGGATCTGGGGGTCCTAGTGGCCNTGGGGCTCTTGAGCTTGGAGAAGAGGAGGCTGAGGGGGGACCTCATTCCTGTCTCTAAATCTGTGAGGGGTGGGTGTCAGGAGAATGGAGCCAGGCTCTGCTCAAGGTCATTTGGCGCTAGGGCAAGGGGACTGGGTGCCAGCTGGAACAGAGGAGATTTCATATCAATCTCAGCAAGACCTTCTTCCCAGAGAGGGTCCCGGAGCACTGGACCAGGCTGCCCAGCGGGGTTGTGGAGTCTCCTTCTCTGGAGAAGTTCCAGACCCTCCTGGCTGTGTTCCTGTGTGACTGGGTCTGGGTGATCCTGCTGTGGCAGGGGGGTTGGACTGGGTGATCTTTTGAGATCCTTCTGGTCCCTTATGATTCTGTGATCCACTTTTTTTTGTCTAATATAGACCATAACGAAGAGCTTTGGAGTGAATCAGGAATCTCCTTGGTCACAGAACAGTCTGGGCTGGAAAGGATCTTCCACCACCCCACCATGGGCAGCAACAGACCCCGCTAGACCAAAAGCCCCATTAACTAAGATCCTTTTATTTTCACATTTGGCTTCCTAACCTCTGTGCTCCCGGAGAGAACAGAAGTCAGGGGTTGATTTCCAACTGGGTCAGGTGCGATGCCAGTGAAGCGAGCACTGGGATGCTCGTCAAGCGCTTTGGAAAAAGCCTGTTTAATACAAAACCCTATTGAAACAGTCCAAGACCTTTCTGGGATCCCGGTGCACAACGTAAGGAGACAGCAATGAATCACAGAGCTCGGCGCCTCAAATAGATAATCAATTTAATTGAAAGCATCAATAATCATCGTTTGACATTTATTACCCTGCGGATGTTTTATCTTTGAGGCTGGGGGACAGCGGGGCGATGATGAATTCCAGTTCTGCCGTGGAACGCAATTATGTGGTGCAAGGAAAAGGATTTTATATTCTGAGGGGGGGGGGAAGGCAGTGAGATTCATAATTGAAGCAGATTGCATGAAATCTGTGAGAAACAAATACATTTAACTCAAGCACGTGTAACTCTGGGTTCTGGCGCTGTGGCTCATGAGATAGTGTCACAAATGCTGCTCCGAGTGACTTAGGACAATCCTCCCCCTGTCCTGGCAACTGGGGAGGCCTCCCCTCATGTACTAGGGGCAGTTCTGGGACCCTCACATGAAGGAAGAGATTGAGGGGCTGGAGCGGATCCAGAGGTGCAATAAAGCTAGGGAAGAGGCTGGAGGGAAAGGCTGATGAGGAGAGGCTGAGGTTGCTGGGGGGTTCAGCCTGGAGGAGACTCAGGGAGGACCTTATCACTCTCTACAACTACCTGAAGGGGACTTGTAGACAGGTGGGGGTCAGGCTCTTCTGCCAGGTAGCCAGTGCCAGGACAAGAGGGCAGGGCCTGAAGCTGCCAGGGGAGGGTTAGGTTGGATGTTAGGAAGCCCTTCCTCAGGGAAAGGGTGCTCAGAGCCTGGACTGGACTGCCCAGGGCAGTGGGGGAGTCCCTGTGTCTGGAGGTGTTGAAGGACAGCCTGGCTGTGGCCCTGAGTGCCTGGTGTGGCCTCTAAGGTGATGGTGGGTGCTGGGCTGGATGAGCTGAGAGGTCTGTTCCAGTCTCAATGATTCTGTGATTCAGTGAAAATACAACAATTCTTGAATTATTATTTGAACCCCCTTCTGGAAACCACAGGTCCTGCCCCTGGTGAAAGTGAGAGCCCAAAGCCTTCTGAAGGTGAGAGGTCCCTCAAGCTGAGCTCCTGTCCCAGCTAAGTGTCAGCCAGATTGTGGCTTTGGATCTGATTTTCATGGTCTAACCCCAAGGCTGAAGGTCTGAGTTAGGGTAGGGGGGTATCCGATTGTGACTTGTAAATTCACACTCCAAGTGACAGCCTTGGCTGTAGCAAAATAGGTGATTACAGACTGTAGCATGAATTTATCTTCCCTCTCTGCTTTACCCCAGTGCTTATCCTAGCACCACACAGCCTTGTTTTACTGCTTTAAACAAAAAAACCTGCAAATCACTTGGGCCTTACACAATGTGCAGCTTAAACACAGCAGTGATCCTTCAGAACAGCCTGGGGACGCAAGGATGTGATGAAGAGGAGTCTGTCAGACACCAGAGACACCACAGATTCATCCTGAACCTCGAAGTCCTTTATGGAGCTTGGTGACAGGGTGATGCTAAATAGTCAAAGCAGTAAAATGCCCTTCAGGAGGAGGTGTATGAACGTTCTGCTGAGGGTGATGCTGTTTCTCTGTGTAAAAGCTGCAGTGTTCCACTCACAGCTGCTCAGCTCTCTGTCCTGGGAGGAGGAGGAGCAGCCGGGACCATCCAACTTGCCAGGTTTTGGTCCCTTTCCAGCTGGGTCTGAACAGGTGCTGTGGGCAAACAGGGGGGGAACCCACCGCAGCTCCTCACTAATGAGTTCATCCTTCCCTTCTTTAAGTCCAACCAGGACCAATTGACCCTGCTGACCCAGCAGCACAGCCGGGGAGTTCTGTTGCTTTTGCAGAGCTTGCTTTACGCTCTCAGTCCCAGGAGGTTTAGGGTGTTGAGGAAGACAAGAACCACCTTTCTGAGATGGTTCAACTGCTGTCGTGTCATTCCCACAAAGCAAAGGCTCCCTTGGCTGCACACGGAGATTATTTGGTGAGACAGGATCTCTGAACTCAGCTCAAACCAGGGATTATTTACTTTGGGGTGGCAGTTTAAAAACCGCTTGACTTCATTAAACCCTCTTCAGCGGCTGAAATCCGTTTCGTTTCCATCATCTGGATCCATTATGGACATTTCTGTGTCTGTGATCTGCTGCTGCTGGTTCGGAAGATGTAAACAGAAACGCTATTTGGCGAGATGCTGTACGGAGGCATCTTTTAACCTCAATGTTCCTTTTGGCACGAGATTAAAACACTCCTTGTAATTGATACCCGGACTCGGATCTCCCAAGATTTTCCTCAGGACTTTACTTAGAGTGTTTAATAACAATAAGGGCTGTGTGTTCTTCTTAAAACTTTTAAGGAGGAAAAAAAAACCCACCCAACCCCAGTCCTTTTTTTTCATGTTGGTTTGTATTTCCACTGGTGCTGCACTGGAAGACGCTCCAAATGTGGAATCGGTTTGAATGCTGATAGCAAACAACTGGAGTCGCTAAGGAGAACGGATGGGATCTTAAACAATCCCCCCTGTAGCCGTCTGATTTCCTTCAGGAAAGTCTTCTGCAGAGATATCAGGGATATTTTTTTATCAAGATAGATTTAACAGAGAACGAGGGTCTCTCTGTATGTGCTTTGATGATTGTCGTCAAGAAGTGGGGGGAAGTGTCTTGTCAGGTGTCTTTTTGAAGTGGCTGGGAGTGGGGTCACCCCGCAGAGAAGATGTGTAACCAACAAAACATGAGCAGACAGGTGATGGTCAGGTTCTCTGACCTCAAGAAATGAAGTGCTCGCTGTGTTTATCCGCTCACGTCTCTGATTATTCATTGGCTGCTTTAATCAGGGCTCTGTCTGGATTAGGGCTGGTGTCTCTCTCAGGGGATAAAAGCCAATTCCTGTCTTGGAAGCCAGAAGTGGTTGTAGTAGAGACAGTTGGTGCTTCTGATGCTGATGAGCTGCTCTTGTTTGCCCCAGTGCATGCACAGAACAACCATCCCCCAGTTAAGGCGTGATACCCCTATATCAGCACAGCAGCATCTCCTGGAACAGCTGCAGAGACAGAGCTTAGCTCTCCATCCATCACTTGCAGTCACCCCAAATCCAAATGAGGGAAGAGATTGCTGGAAGGGGAGAGGTCACGTTTCCTGGGTGTTTTCTGGATGCCCAGTGAACAGCAGGCTGTCTCTTGCCCCACAACCTGTTGTAACTGGTGGGTTATCAGGAATCAGGCATCACTCCTGATCTTCAGCCGCACTGAGATCTGGCAGTGCCCTAATCCAATGAGGATTGGAGACAGTGGAGATAGCTGACTGCTGGAAGCACAGAGCTTTCGGAGCAGGTTGGCGCTGAGGCTCGGGTGCAGGTTGGAACTCCTTTCTTCCCTGGAGAAGGCAAAGGTGGGTTTCTAGCTGGTGCTGTGTCTGAAATGAAGGGAAAGATCCTCAGGGCTTTTCCTGTGGGATTAGGTGTGAGGACAGAAGCTGAAGCAAAAGCTTCCATGGTTTTCATCTTGAGATGGATCGTGTGTGGTGCAGAGGGTACTGAGCTACAGCTGGTGACAGCTGGCAGAGATTTCCAGCTGTGGGTGCTCTTTCCTGTTCTTCTTCTGAGATTGATGTTTCCCACCTTGTGCAGAGTGCAGCTACTCATCTGGTCAGGACATAGACCTCAGGGGAAGATTTGCTGCCGACATCCTATAGTGTAAGGGATCATAATGAGCCCAGACTTACATACCCCTTCATCTTTGAGTTCTCGAGAGGCTCAGTGCATCCTTCCCCTTTAACCAGGAGGTTTGGGCTTTCTCTGCCAGGAATTACTTAGAGATGCTCTTGAGGGATTTGCTCCAAGGTTCCATCCTTTCTAGGAGCTGACGTGGGATGAATGCCAAATATCAGAGTAGACACAGCTCCTCCCTGTCCCTCTTCGATTCTTTTTACTCCCTTAGTTTCAGAAAGCATTGGAAATTGGATCAAACCAACGGGAATCCTTGTAGATGTCCTGGAGAAGGGTGAAGACTGCTTCTTGCAAAGCTCGTGATGCACGAGACAGCATATGCTACGCTGTCAGAGATTTATTGGCAGGAGTGATTCACGTTTATTGTTTATACAGATGCTCTAAAGATGAAGGATCACCTTAGCTTTAATGGTTTTCCTTTTCGCTTGCAGTTGTAATTCTCTGATTCCCCAGTTCCTCAAGTGCTGCTGGTTTACAAACCAGTTGCTAGGGGAAGCCGCAGACACTCAGGATGGCATTTGTTCCTCCAAAGCTATGCCCAGCTCTATTATATCCTGCCCTTGAACACTCTAAACACAAATTCCTACCTGGGGAAGACATCAGCAACCCAGGGGCATAAAAAAACCCTCCAACCCTAAACTTCTTTCCGTTTGGACTCCCTTGAATTCCTGTCTCAAAGAAAATGCATTGAAATTGCCACCCACTCTCTGTCTGGCTGATTAAATAAAATATTGACCTTTTCCAAACACAATATTATCATTCCAAGCATAATATTATCCAGTTCTGTCTGGGATTGTTTCTGCAGCTCTCAGGGAGTGCCAGGTGAGCTCCCTTTTATCGGGTTAGATACAACGACGCCGAATGCTTTTTGAATGAGAAACTGGTTGTGGTCAGTCCACAAAATAATTCCCTATTAGATTTGTTTTATGGAGAGAATCCTTCGCTTAATGTTACTTCTGAAAAGAGGAAGACAGAGTGCCCTTTGCTGTCCCCGTGTTGGTCTCTGTCCATGCCCAGAACATTAATACTGGGAATTCTTCTCTGATGCCACCTGTGGAGTTAGGCTGAGAGCTGGGGTTGTTCAGCCTGAAGAGGTGAAGGGGACCTTCTAGTGACCTTCCAGCCCCCTGAAAGGGGCTGTCAGGAGGCTGGGGAAGGCTGTTCCCAAGGGCAGGGAACAACAGGACCTAGGGTCATGGTCTGAAGCTGGAAAAAGGCAGTGTGAGGCTGGACAGGAGGAACAAGAGCTGGAATCTGAGGGTGGGGGATCCCTGGACCAGGCTGCTCAGAGAGTGAGTGGAAGCCCCATCCCTGGAGCTGTTCAAGGTCAGGCTGGCTGGGGCTCTGGGCAACCTGGTCTGGGGAGTGCTGGCCCTGCTTTTGTAGGGGTTTGGACTAGGTGTCCCCTGGAGGTCCCTTCCAACCCAACACATCCTATGATTCTACTTACTTCATGCTAGTGACAGCAAGTCTTAGGGACAAGTGGCATACAACAGCCAAAACTGTTCCTTGATGTTTACTCATCACTCAAAGACACCGTCTGGCACAGAAAATTCCCCTCCTGTTTAGAGCCCCTGTGAGGCTCTTCATAACTTCAGGTTTTTAAAGACTAATTCTGCTAAATCAAATGAAACTTAAGTGATGTAAACTTACCCTGAGCTTCCCGTGGCAGCTCCTAGCGGTGACTATGCTGGTCACCACCTTGTTTTTCCTTCTGAAAAGGTTATCCCTGCAAAGGAGCCCTGAGTGTCTGCACCTTCCCCTAAAACAGAGTCAAACATCTCATCATCAGCCTTATGTTTCTCCTCCAGTTCTTCTCAGGCTCTAATGGGCCATTTTTCTTACTGGATCACACTGCCTGACTACAACCCTGTCACGTTAAAGTGACGGGGAGGTTAACCTGCTGATGGGTATCAAACTGACATATCCCATCCCTTCTGTCTGAGTGCCAGGCAGGGAGACATTCCCAGACAGGCTGCACTCCCCAACCCCCCCTCTCCCCCCTCCCCGGGCTGGTACCAGCTCTTAGGGCGGCTGCTCTTTCACAGTGTGAGCAGCAAAACTAAGCTGCTAACTGAGACAGCGCATTTCCCACTTTAGACTCTGTCAGATTGGTGGGAACCTTGAGTATTGGCTTTATTTTCTTTCAAGTGTGATTAATGATCAAAAATCTACATGTCACAGCTCAGCTATTTAGCGTCGGTGCGCTACTGTGGTTACACTGAGGGCCATTATTTTGATGGAGCTGAGGATAAGCTCTCGATGTAGCTGCAGTTTATTGAGCTGGACTTCTTGGCAGATCCTCTATGCAGTGCATTGCAAGTTGGCTTTTATGTCTGTGCTTGTGATTTGACATGCTTGCACGTGGGGAACTAGAACCCTTTCAGCCAGCTCGGTGAAGTTGTGGCGCTTGGGTAAGAGAGAAGACTTGGCTTTTGAACCAAGCCAGGCCAGAGTGCCCATGAAAAAAACAAGCAGGGTTCCTTCTATACTCTCGAAACGTGGCAAACCAGTTCATAACTCTTATCAGTGTCCTTTCAGGCTGTGAGGAAGAGAATGAAATGAGGTCATTTTTCTCTCTGTTCTTTCTCAAGCTCGTCGCTCGCTGTGTAATTATTGCACTGAAATACGGATGGAGGCTGCATCATTCCGCATGGGTGATGGGAAAAGCCAGAGCCAGCTGGCTCTGCTCTGCGTCTTGAGACCTGAAGAAGAAAATCTTTTAGCTCGGTACATCTAATCCTAGTCCTTCTCTTTGGCAGCCGTAGGCGAGGAGAGGTTGAAGTGCTGAGACTTTCCTGTTTCCTACGGTGTTGGTGCCAGTCGTTTTGAGCATCAATGGCAACACTTGGTCTACAATGAAGGGGATTTTGTACGAAGAAAGGAGCAGTGTGGATGTTGCCGTTTGAGTTTGAAGGGGCTTAACCTCTGCCACTGAAGGGAGAAGGGCAGGGTGTTTCTGAAATGGAATTGGAAATGGATGCCACCCCACTGACACCGTGAATGAGGCTCTATCTGAACTCTACCCAAAGGGCTGCTTTTCAAATAACAAATGATTCCAGGGACTAGACGGTCTATTTGCCGAATCCGTTTGGATTTGAACAAATGGATTTGTTGAATCCATTTCAATCCACTTCTTCCCTTGGAGGGTATTTTCTAGGATAGCCTGGTTAGAACAGGTATGATTAGATACTAAGATTGGAGTGCACTGCCTTCTATAGATTTATGCTTCGGTCTGTGTCCTGGGTAGGAGAGCTGCAATTTCACATGAAGCATGAGCTCTTCAGCCGAAGCCCAGAGGTCCCCATACGTCACATCAAGTGCATGTCAGCGATGCCATTACAAGATGACGGATGATCTCTCTTTATTTACTTATGATTATTACTGATCATCTTACCAAACAGCTTATCAATATATGAAGCGGAGGGGAAGTTCATTTATATTGCTCTGTCAATATCAAGGTCATTTTTATAACTAAAAAGGGTCGAGAACAAAAGAGAGATGGAGCGGGTACGGAGCCCAATCCATTTACGTTGCTGCAGACAGCGGAGCTTTATCTGTTAACCAAAGCATTACGCTCCACTCTTCCAGATGATTTTTTCCCCTCAGATAATAAACAGCTCTAGCTGCATTAAGTGATTGTGTGATGTACTTCTGGGGCAGATGAAATTTAGAGTCGATGACCCTCAGCTTCCTTTCTACTACTATTTTGCCCAGGGTTGGAGTGAAGATGTAGCTGCTTTGCAGTGCAGAAGCACACGGTGTCAGAGAATCTCATATTTTATAGAGAGTAAGAGTCTGCTCGGCGTGGTCCCAGATCTGGGGAGGGGGGTGACCAAACTGAGTAAATACAGATGCAACTCAAGGCTTGCAACTTCTGTTTTAATCTTTAGACTGTCCACACTGCTCGAGCCAGACACAGAGAGAGAAGTGCCTCTTTTATCTTCTCAGAATTCACTTTTAGAATGGAATTTCCCTTCAGGAAGAAGGGAAGTCAAGGTACTATTTGTAAGGGTTTTTTCAAAAAGTAAAAGACATGGAAATGCGGGAACAGGTCCAGAGCAGAGCTACCAAGCTCGGGAGGGGTTCAGAGAACCAGTTGTGTGAGGAGAGGCTGAGGGAGCTGGGCAGGGTCAGTTTGGAGAAGAGGAGACTGAGGGGGGACCTCCCTGCCCTCTCCAACTCCCTGAAGGGAGGCTGTGGAGGGGTGGCTNCAGGGAGGGGGTCCGGTTGTGTTTCTCAGTCAGGGATTGAGGGGTTGTGTTGGGGTGGGGATGGTTGGACTGAGGGATCTGGGAAGTCCTTCCCAACCAGGATGACTCAGTGATTCTGTAATTAATTTATTTTCCTTTTCTGGATATTCACATGAAACAAATCGTTTTTCTTCAGGTAGGGGGGTTGGCCTAGATGCCCTTTCGAGGTCTTTTCCACCCAAATCCATTCTCTGATTCTATAGTTCTTTCCTGGGAGATGTTCCAGGATGTGTGCAAAACAGCAGACAGAAGACTTGCAGGCTTCCATCATGGGATTTACTCTTCATTCAGGAATCACTGTGTCTTGGAAAGGAGGATGCAGCGTTCATTCACTGACTGCGTTCATCTCCTTTGTAGGGTCCTTAAAGATCTCAGACTCTGTAGTTTTTAAAGCCTATTTTCCTCAAACAGTAACAGGGAATAGGTGGTTGCTAGAGGTGATGTTGGATTGCTGAGCTGGAGAGAAAGGGATGGAGGGAGGTTAGATGAAAGGCAAAGGCATCTCTACCTCGATCTAAGGAACTCCCGTCATGAATGAAATACATTCTCTTGTAGCCAAACTGCCCAACTATCAAGTGCATTTCCCATGCTCATTAACACTGGACTTTAAGAAGCTGATAAGAATGCAATATAAAATCAAAGAGCCCCTGAAGACTGTGAGATTATGTTTAATACTCTCCTATCACCGGGCCCTGAGTGCTTGGCAAGAGAAACGGTGACATTTACTAATCAGTACCCTCTCGTATTTGTCTTGGCTGAAGGTCTCAAGTCCTCAGCTTATTGAAGTTATTACAAATGCTCTCCATTAGATTCTGTTTAACTTCCCAGTGTTTGCTGTAGATCACAATGTCATGGAGGAATTGTGTCTTTACAAAAGGGGTAGAGGAGTGGCAGTACCCTGGATGAAAATTCCATGTTTATTTTCCTCCTGGCAGTCTTTGTTCTTAACCATAGTTGTGAGGTTTGACATCGATTCTTCTTAACTCACAGAATCACACACAATCACAGAGTGTTTGGGGTTGGAAGGGACTTCAGAAGATCATCCAGTCCAATCCCCCTGCCACAGCAGGATCCCCTAGATCCAGTGGCACAGGAACAGTCCAGGTGGGTTTGAAACATCTCCAGAGAAGGAGATTCCACAACTCCCCTGGGCAGCCCTTTCCAGGGCTCTGGCTTCTCCTCGTGATGTGGAACCTCCTCTGTTCCAGCTGACACCTCTTGCCCTTTGTCCTAGCATTGGGTGCCCCTGAGAAGAGCCTAGTTCCTTCCTTCTGACACCCACCCTTTCCTCATTGATCAACATTCATGGGGTCACCCCTCAGGCTCCTTTTTTCCAAGCTCAACAGCCCCAGCTCCCTCAGCCTTTCCTTAGCAGGGAGATGCTCCCCTCCCTTCATCATCTTTGTGTCTCTGTGCTGGACTCTCTCCAGCAGCTCTGTGTCCTTCTGGAACCAAGAGGCCCAGAGCTAGAGACAAGATTCCCGATGTGATCTCAGCAGGGCAGAGTAGAGAGGAAGGAGAACCTCTCTCAATCTGCTAACCACACCAACACCAATGACTCCTGAGGCTTTCTGGATGCTCAGAAGTTTGTTGCTTGTTCTAAGAAGACACTGCATCTAACTGGCAGATGTCTGAGGATGCTCCTAGCTCCTGCACACCCTTGGGAATGCCCTGGAGACATTCACTTCTGCAAACTGCATTTAGAATTGGCAAGCAGGAAAAATCCCCCCGTGAAGCTGCACAGGACACTGGGGTTGAGCAAGCACAGAGAGGTTCCCTGCAGCCGTTCACCAGAGGCTTTGGGCTCTGGATTCTTCCTCAGTCTGAACATTTTTCATGCAGCACTGCACCACCTTTTTGTTCAGACTTTCCAGTGAAAAATAAATGGCTATAAAATGGTCTGTGGAGTGCACAGCACAGCTTTGCAGGCTGTTACTGGTCCACAAACCACAGTTTGGCTGCTCTACAGTGTTTCCGATTGTGCCGGGGTTGCCCTTAGCCATGAATGGTTGGTTTATGTTTTACACTCTTTTCAGCCCCTGCCTTGTTTCTGGCCACTCAGGGTAGCGTTGTTCATCCTCCTCTGCTCACCAGCCAGGGAAGGAAATTCTTCCTCTCAGACAAGAGCTTTCCTCCCTTTCCTCTTAATTCCGGGCACGTTCGTTGCACATTCCCAAGGCAGGATATTGAAAATTTCCTCAAATTAATAGGGCTGCACAAATGTCCTTGCTATAGACAACATAAAATAGGGGTAAATGATTAGCCCGACACCGCTATGAAGTCCCTATGTTTCAAAGTTGGGGCTAAGAGAAAAATCTCTCAAGTGCTGAAATGGTTTTGCAGGGGCTCCTTCTCCTTCTGGCTGTGCTGTGAAAGATCACCATCTCGGTGACTGTAGGGTTGTCAGCTGGTGGGTTTGAAAGGATCCTTCCAGCTCCTCAGTGCCAAGTTTCAGAGGAAACAGTCATCATTGTCAGGAGCCCACACTGTGCTCTCTGCTCCTCCTAAAATGTCCTGCTCATCCTCCTTCTTCCCATCAGCGAAGGAGCGTAAAGGGTTCTGATAGGTTTGTGCTTTAGCAGTTTGTGCCATCCTGGAACAGCTTCCCAATGGGAAACTAAATCAGGTTGGAAGAGACCTCCACGCTCATCCAGTCCAACCATCAACCCAACCTCACCCTGCCCCCAGGGCCACAGCTACTCAGTTTTTGAGCCCTTCCAGAGGCTGTGACTTCCCCCCCCAAACCCTGGGCAGCCTGTTCCAACCCCTGAGCACTCTGTCAGGGGAGAGATTTCTTCTGGTGGCCAACCTGGCACCACTCGATGCCACAATGACAACGAAGGCCCCCAGTGTAAACCTGGTGATCCCAGGCTGTGTTTGTGCATCGTTCATCTGTGTTTTCCTTGAAATTCTGCTCATACAGTTCTTCTCTCCTCATGAACCCACATTCCTTCACAGCCCGTTACCAACAGAGTTAATCTTCTCTGCACAAATAGCATTCAAGTAGTTTTTAATCAGCTCGTTTGCCCTACATCAGCATGTATGAGTTGTGTCTTTTTCCACAGGAAACTGTTCCGTTGGAACAGCAAAGCGCTTGCTCAGCTTGGCCCTCTTACTGGCAGCAGCAGGGATGTGTTGGGGTCTTAGTGAAGAATCAGGGAAAGAAGGACAAGATATTGAAAAGAAGTGTCCATAGCTGCATGCGGAGTCGTGGGAGATTTAGACTGGACCTTGGGAAGAAGCTCTTTGCTCAGAGAGTGATTGGGCACTGGACCAGGCTGCCCAGGGAGGTGGTGGAGTCCCCGTCCCAGGAGGGGTTTAAAACTAAGTAGCTAGAGCCCTTGAGGCCATGCTCTAGGGGTTGGGGAGCTGTTGGGGTGAGGTCTGGACTTGTTGATCCTAGAGGTCCTTTCCAGCCAGGATGATTCTGTCTGGGTATCCCATCCTGTCTCCAACCTGGCGCAGATGCTTACATCCCTAACAAAATCCCAATTCCCGGTGCCAGAGCAGAGGCAGGTCCCATCTCTTTCACCGCCAGTGTGCTGAACGCAGCGAGCCAAACCTCTTTCAATTTTGGATGGGGTTTTTCTTTTTGCTTTAAATGACAGTTTATCTGAGCCCAGGGAATGAATGGATAACGTTACTATTTACATAAGCTCATTGTGATCTGTCTCGGTAATGTAATCAAATTAGGGGTAACTGCAGCTGCAGAATGCCAGCTTGTAAACTGTTTTTCAAAAAGAATCACATGGTGTTCCTTGACATGTTTACTATACATTCGGGAGGCTGAGCAAAAATTATAGCACATCCCTAACGAATGGAACTGGAGGCAGCGTTCTGTTGCCACCGGTTCGCTGGATGCCGGCGGAGGAACGCGTCGGCAGTCGGAGGAGATTCCCCCTCCGAGCGGATTCCTGAAACACGAGTTTCTCTGACGTGGCTGCTGCTGACATGTTGTCTTTCTTCTTGGCTAAAATCAACATATCAGTTGATAGAGAAAGCATATGGTGTAAATTTTGAGTACATTTAAGAACATCTGTGTTAACTGCAGGAGTGCAGCCCGCTGTACACGTCAAGCACTATATTTAGTCTTATGGCATTCGCAGAAGATGAAGTCCAGCCTGAGCTAAAATTACCCAATGAGTAGATTTTCAAAGTATCTTTTGTTATTCTTACTAATAAACATCGCATCTGGTTCTTACTTCCCTCCTTTCTCAAGTCATTAGGAGGTACCGTGTGCTCCGTACATCACAGCACCGCAGTCTTCCAGGTCTCCTGCTGCTGCAGGTCTCATGGGACGCTCGTTCCCTGCTTGACTGATGGGGGCAAACAGGACATGTGGGCACAAGGGAGTTCTGGGCTGTGTCCAAGCTAATGTGCCGTGTCAGTGGCAGCTCTCAGTCCCGTTCTGCTGCATTTTGGGCATCATCATCTCTTTTTTGAACCTCAATGTAAAGGAAGGGTGGAAACCGTCCCATTAAAAGAGCTCCCAGTCACCCACTACTGCTCGAACATCTTTTTCCACTGTGAATCCTGCCTTTGGGTCACAACAGCCCCAGGTACCGCTACAGGCTGGGGGATGAGAGGCTCTAAAGCTGCCCAGTAGAAAAGGACATGGAGGTAATGGGAGACAGCTGGCTTCAGAGGAGCCAGCAGGGTGCCCAGGTGGCCAAGAAGGCCAGCAGCATCCTGGCCTGGGTCAGGAAAAGCACGGGCAGCAGGAGAAGGGGAGTTCTTGTGCCCCTGGACTCGGCCCTTGGGAGGTCTCCTCTCCAGTACAGTGTTCGGTTCTGGGCCCCTCATGATAGGAAAGCTCAGGAGGGGTTCAGAGAACCAGTTGTATGAGGAGAGGCTGAGGGAGCTGGGCAGAGTGAGTTTGGAGAAGAGGAGGCTGAGGGGGGACCTCCCTGCCCTCTCCAACTCCCTGAAGGGAGGCTGTGGAGNCCGTGGTGCTTCCCACCCTGCTTGAGTGGCAGGAGTGAGGGTGTCAGGCTGTGTTTGTCAGTCTCTCAGAGACTGATGGTTTGTGTTGGGGTGGGGATGCTTGGACTGGGGGATCTGGGAGCTCCTTTCCAACCAGGATTGTTCAGTGAGTCTGTGATAGTTGGGTGGTTCCATCGAAATGAAAATTCCTCGTGAACCCTTTCCTTTTATCCCCAGAAGTTGGGTAAGAGAAGGAAGCTGAAAGAAATCTTTCAGCTGGTCAAAATTCACCCGGTTTGAAACAATCTGGGTGAATCATGAGATAAACAGGCACTGCTGGTTTTCCTCTTGAAGCATCAGTTAGGATGTTTGAAACAATTTCAACCAAAATTGAGAAATTTTGAATGGGGAGGGGGGGAAACACAGATCTGGTTTGCGAAACCAACCTTACTCCTGCAGTGCAAATCCATCCAAACCAACAAAAGGAAGCTTGTGTTGGCATTTACAGTCCGACTCAGGAATTCCTGACTCTTAAGCCTGTTTATACAGGACTTTACCACAGCCCCATTTGCACTTCATTTGGATTTTTTAATTTCTCCTCCACCCCCCTGCTACGTTTCAGGCCACGTTGGATAGGTGGGCTGTCGGCTCTGGATGCTCAGACTTAACCTGTATCTAAAGGGTAAAGAATCACTGAATCCCGGAATAACTGAGGCTGGAAAAGCCCTCTGAGCTCACCCAGCGCAGCCCAGCACCTAGCATCACTCCAGCAGCCACCCCAGGGCTCTCAGGGCCACAGCCAGGCTGTCCTTCAACACCTCCAGACAC
>VZRI01005819.1:213925-229670 GCA_013397515.1 Upupa epops | reverse complement strand
AAGATCCCCTCTGGGATTTCAAAACTCCACGTTAACGGGAAGGTAACCCCCAGCTCGCTCTGCTCCGCCGTTCCGTTCTGCTCCTCCGTGGAGGGAGGGCGAGCGAGGCAGGAGGTGCTGCTGCGAGTCCATCCGGACTCGGAACCACACGCGGGACGGGTACCAGAGGGCTGTAACCGATCCTGCGACGAGGGAGGGAGCTGCCTGCGCGTTGCCACTGGTTTATTTACACAGTTCTGGGAATATCCATCAGTGCTGTGAGAATAGATTGCGCCGGGCAGGACAGGTTTCTGTTCCACGGTGAAATTTGGAAGCAGGATTTATCGTCTATGTTACCCACATTATAGAAGCCAGATGGTTCTATTAATATAATCTGTGATCCCGAGGCGCGTGCAGGATCTGCTTAATCATGTTGTGCAGCTATTAAAGGGAATATATATCAGGTAGGAGGGCTATTAGGGCTTGCCAGCTAGAAAGGAAAACCTGGATGGTAATTGGGGAAGAAAGAAAAGGGAGCGGGGGGGGATGTTGTGAGTAGCAGAGATTGACTTGAGGTTGGCTCTGAGTGCTGCTTCACCAAGAGAGAAGCCAAAAGGCAGTGACCTGGGTGCAGGTCACCTATAATTAAATAGAGATATAGCAACCCTCCCCACCCCAAAATTATTTTGCTCTACTTTTTATTCCAACTTTTTGCTGTAAGAACAAATTGAGGGTCTACAAAGCAATGAAGGTCATAGAATGACAGAGTGTTAGGGACTGGAAGGGACCTCATCCAGTCCAATCCTCCTGCCACAGCAGGAAACCCTAGACCCAGTCACACAAGAACACTCCAGGAGGGTTTGAAACCTCTCCAGAGAAGGAGACTCCACAACCCCCTTGGGCAGCCCCTTCCAGGGGCTCTGGCAGCTTCACTGGGAAGAAGTTTCTTCTCATCCTGATGTGGAACCTCCTCTGTTCCAGCTGACACCCGCTGCCCCTTGTCCTAACATTGGGTGCCCCTGAGCAGAGCCTGGCTCCTTCCTCCTGACCCCCACCCTTTCCATCCCCCCTCAGACTCCTTCTTTCCCAGCTCCAGAGCCCCAGCTCCTCAGCAGGGAGATGCTCCCCTCCCTTCAGCACCTTTGTAGCTCTGTGCTATGCACATTCCAGCAGCACAGTCTGTTTTGACGATGCCAGCCAGAATCACAGACTCCACTGGATTACATGGGGTTTTAGATTAGATGAGGGGTCGAGTTGGAGTATAAAAAACCCTCGAGTACAAAAAAGAACCTCAAACCTGTTTTTCATAGGGTAATTTGGGAAGAAAAAGGGAATGGGTGGCAGGTAGCTGCTCTGTGATGCTCAGTGGTCCCTCCTGTCTTTGCCCTGTGACATGTCATCACGCAGCAGCAGCACTTTGTGAGCAGACTGAGTTCACTCCCTTTGCCCTTCGCAGCAGATTCAGTAGTTCACAGAATTCACAGAATTCTTGAGGCTGGAAAACACCTCTCAGATCATCGAGTGCAGCCCTACGACCTCACAGCCCAAGGGTTGCCTGAGTGAGCTCCGTGTGTTGAAGCCTGCAACACGAAACCAGGGTAATGAGAAAGCGCTGGCTCGGTGACTCCGTGATTGTCCTCGGTTGGATGTTTTGTTTTACTCCACGGGGCTGTTTCTTCTCACAACATCGTGAGTTTTCAAAGCTTTTCGTTCCTTTTTCAGCCAGACCCAAAAATCCTTGAGTTAAACGGAATTGAGTTAAACTTCCAGATTAGTTCCTCCAACTCCTGATGGGTTTTGTTTCTGTGAATGCTTGGAATTAATCACATTGTCACTGTCGGGCAAAGCAGTTTGGGGGGAGACACACACACCTTCTGCCTCTCTCCAACTCCCTGATGGGAGGCTGTAGTCAGGTGTGGGTGAGACTCTTCTCCCAGGCACCCAGCATCAGGATGTGAGAGCAGGGCCTGAAGCTGCCAGGAGAGGGTTAGGTTGGATGTTAGGAAGCCCTTCCTCAGGGAAAGGGTGCTCAGAGCCTGGACTGGACTGCCCAGGGTGGTGGTGGAGTCCCCGTGTCTGGAGGTGTTGAAGGACAGCCTGGCTGTGGCCCTGAGTGCCCTGGGGTGATGTTGGAGGGTGTGTAGTGTAAAGCAATGAAGATGGTGAAGGAAGGAGAGCAGCTCCCTGATGAAGAAAGGCTGAGGGAGCTGGGGCTCTTGATCTTGGAGAAGAGGAGGCTGAGGGGGGACCTCATCCCTGTCTATAAATCTGTGTGAAGGGTGGGTGTCAGGAGGATGGAGCCAGGCTCTGCTCAAGGGCATCTGGGGATAGGACAAGGGGCACTGGGTGCCAGCTGGAGCAGAGGAGGTTCCCTCTCAATCTCAGCAGGACCTTCTTCCCTGGGAGAGTCCGTGAAAATCACCCCCTAATGCTCATTATCATTACCCTCGTGGTGTAAGAGATGGCCTGTGAGTTATTCATCTGGTAGCCACCCAGAAACCAGGTAATAGATTTGATTTTACTCCTGATCAGCAGCTTCTAAATTTAGCAGCTCGTGACAGAATTCCTCATCTGAGCTGCAACCCTTGGCAAGGCTGAGCACAGTGTGGTGGTCACAGCCTCTTGGATCCTCCAGACCTCACCAGGACCCTCCAAGTTCTGCTCTCACACATGAAGGGGTCTGCAAAGCTCCTTGGCCTGTCCCTTTGACTGTCAGCAATGCCCTTTGCACCTCTCTGCCTTGTTGCTTCTGCCTTCACTGAGTTGGCAGCAACGTCCTTTGGACAGACACGAAACCCTAGAGATAAGAAAATGAGGGGGAACGCATGAAATGTGAGCGTTATCCTCTCGATGTCATTTGAAGATCCCCTGATTACATTCCTGAGCAAAGAAGAACTCTCTCTCTCCATGCTGCAGGGCTGGGGTTGTGATGCTTTCTGTCCAGCTGGGCAGCTGGAGGGATCTGAAACCTTGGTGTCTTTGAAATGAGCAGTTAGTTCTGCATGAGCTATTGGAGCAGCTGTTAATGCACTGACAGGCTGCAAGTGAAACCATAATAACAACGATAAAAACCACTGGAGGAACCCCCGTGCGTTGTTTAAATCCCTGGCTACCCACGGGATTGCTATTTTCTCTCCTCCCCTTTCTTTTTCCCCTCTTATTTTTAAATATAATAAATAATAAATAGAAGTCTGTGTGGAAAAGAGGCTGCAGGATGGGTTATACGTTAGTTTATAAACTTTAGAGGAACTTTTCCTTCTGCTTCTGTTTGGGTTCGTTGTATCCTCCTCTACGTAACTGAAATCTTCTGCCGTACCCGAGCATCCCATCTCTCCCAATCTCCATGAATTAGCCAATTATTTTAGGGAGAGGAGCGAGTCCAGCTCGCTCTCAGCCTTTTTTCCAGACCATTAATCATTCCTGCAGAGATAGTGGTGCCTGTCTGCTCTCCGAATATTTTAGACCCTGGTTGGAGCAGTAATTCCTTGTGTTCCAGAGGAATAAATCACGAGTCCTAAAGGAATTGATTCTCTTTTTAATTTCCACTGGAATTTCAATCGTGAAGCTTCAGCTTGTGTCACCTAGAAGAAGAGTAGTTCCTCCTCGACGGGTAGCCTGGTGGAAACTTGGGATGTTGATGTAAATCCCATTGCACCAGGCATCTCTGAAGCAGTAGAATTCTTCTTTCCTTCAGAGTGCAGTTTAAAAACTAACTCTCATTTGTTCTGTTTCCCCCTGCAGTTGCAGTTTTTGTAGATAAAACCTGAAAAGGCTGGATATTAGGAAAAAGCCCTCGAATCTGAGGGGGTTGGGGTGCGGTGGTCGGGGGCTGCCCTGTGCGGGAAAGGGTTTCCACTCAATGATCAGGATTTCCATTGAATGCCCAGAGGACTGGAGCCCCTCTGCTCTGGGGTCAGGCTGAGAGAGTTGGGGTTGTTCAGCCTGGAGAGGAGAAGGCTCCAGGTGGGGCCTTCTAGTGACCTTCCAACCCCTGAAAGGGGCTGTCAGGAGGCTGGGGAAGGCTGTTCCCAAGGGCAGGGAATGATAGGATGAGGGGTCCTGGTTTGAAGATGGAAAAGGGCAGAGTGAGGCTGGACAGGAGGAACAAGGGCTGGATCCAGCTGGACCAGGCTGCCCAGAGAGGGGATGAAAGCCTCATCCCTGGAGCCATTCAAGGTCAGGCTGGCTGGGGCTCTGGGCAACCTGGGCTGGTGAGCAATGGCCCTGCTTGGTGTAGGGGGTTTGGACTGGATGCCCTCTGAATGTCTCTTCCACCTCAACACATTCCATGATTTTATAAGTACAGCCTTTCCTTAGTCACTCATCCTTAAGCTCTGCTTAACTTCTTTCTCTTGCTGTAGTTATGCCCAGAAGCAGCCAGGGGCTACCTGTGCAGCTGTATTGGCAACTCCTGTGGGCTTTGTTATCCCATTTCCTACCTTCCCATCTAGTCTTTTATCCAGGGATCACGCCCTCCCCCCCCTCCTGCCTTAAGTAAGATCATTTCTTTCAGGCTTTTTGTCTTCCGAGGACTAGACCGTGGCTTCCAAGTTCCAACGTAAATTTATTCCTGGCAGTTTATATTTGCTGGTCCTTCTGCCAATAAAAACTTCTCGTTTGAATGGTGTCCCATCTTCCATTCCAGCTCTGATGATCCCCATATGCTTGTTTGCGTCGTATCTCCTGCTCAGCAAATCTGTCTGCGCTGAGAACCAGGCAGCCCCAGTGCGGGGAGATGTTTGGCTTTAGGATCATCCTCTTCTTTTTTTCTGAGGTGCTGGATGCCTGATGTCTGAGCAGCGACATCCAACAAAACCCTGATGCTGGAGTGACTTTAGGCAAAGAATGTGACTTCTTTGTGCCCGGATCGCTGTTCACTCAGCTCTGCGATGAGTTCAGTCCAAGAAAAGAAGTCATAATATTAAGAAGTAGACGCTTTAATTATTGTTATCCAGATAACAAGAGTAATGAAGTCAGGACAGCATGGTTTATTATTTAATCCTTCTACATGTCTCTGTTGATTCCGACCCTAGACCAAGCCTTTAGCTCTTTGCCGTGTGGCTGTTTGTGCTCTTGGGCCTTAGAAGTGCTGCACAGACAGGCAGAGGCTGCTGAAATGACCGCGGATTATTTGGGATGAGTACGAAACGGCCCTTCTTGCTGTGTGATAGGAAGGCTGGCAGCGAAGTCGCTGATGAATGTCAGACTCCGCAGCGGTGTTTGCTTTGGAAACTTGCTCAGAAGTTTGGATGCATCTCTGAAATTCATCAGAAACCTCGTTGGGCTGAAAAACACTGATGAAAAACTTGCACATGACTTTTTTCTTCTTAATTCTAATTCCTCCCACTAACGGGGCTGGAAATACCCAAGAAAGAGATTTCCTTCTTGTATTTCCTCTGTTGGGTTTCATGCCAGCCAGAGTCTTCAAGTGTTCAAAGTTTAAGTGCAGAAAGAATGAGGAAAGGAGCTAGTGGAGTTTTTCTTTCTCTCTGGAAGGTCAGAAATGCTGGACAAGGCTTCATGTGTGGGGTTGTTTTTCCTTCTTGCAGAGGTTTATTAGAATTAAAGAGCATTCCTGTCTCTCAATCTGTGAGGGGTGGGTGTCAGGAGGATGGAGCCAGGCTCTGCTCAAGGGCATCTGGGGATAGGACAAGGGGCACTGGGTGCCAGCTGGAACAGAGGAGGTTCCCTCTCAATTTCAGCAGGACCTTCTTCCCAGGGAGGGTCCCAGAGCACTGGAAGGGGCTGCCCAGGGGGGTTTTCTTCTGTGTGGGTAGATTAGTATTTAGTCAGTCATGGGCTGGACTCTCCTTGGGCAGGAAAAGGACGGGAGATCAGAGTGCTCCTTGGTTGTTGACACAGCGAGCGGCTTATTTGGCAGGGGGCTTGAACCCTCTGGAGAGGGGGGACCCTCTTGCAATTGCAGGAGGTGTGGATCATCTGGTGGAGTGTACCAAAGGCAGCGTGTTTACAGATGATGTTTATTAGAGAACTCACAATGATGAAGGAGATGTTTTAATTACCGCAATAGTGGGTCCCCAGAGAAAACCAGTAACCTTTTTGGTTGATACTGGTACCCGCCCAATGGTGATGCATTTGCAGCCAGAGGATAAAGACTGTTTCTTGAAGCGAGGAGCCCAGAACTGCCCCCATGACTCGAGGGGAGGCCTCTCCAGTGCCCAGTCCAGGGGAAGAATGATGTCTCTAGTCCTGCTGGCCACACTAGTGCTGATCCCAGCCAGGATGCCATTGGCCTTTGGCGCCACCTGGGCACCCTGCTGGCTCCTGTTCAGCCGGGTGTCACCCAGTGCTGCCAGGTATTAATGCTGAATTTCCTAGAACATGGAAGAAATGCAATAAGAGGTAGCAGATTAATGCAGAAATTCCTAAACTATGGAAGAGATGCAATAAGAGGTAGCAGATTAATGCTGGAATACATAGACTATGGATTAGCAGATGCAGTATAGGGTGTAAAATTAATGCTGAAATTCCTGGAATATGGAATAGATGCAGTATGGAGTAGCAGATTGATGCTGAAATTCCTAGATTATGGAAGAGACACAATATGGGGTAGCAAATCCACGCTGAAATTCCTAGAATATGGAATAAATATAATAAGGGGTAGCAAACCAATGGTGAAATTCCTAAACTGTGGAAGAGTAGATGCAATACAGGGTAGCAGATTAATGCTGAAATTCCTAGAATATGAAATAAATGCAATAAGGGGTAGCAGGTTAATGCTGAAATTCCCAAAATATGGAAGAGATGCAACGTGGGGTAACAGACTCATTCTGAGATGCCTGAAATATGGAATAGATGCACTAAGGGGTAGCAGATTAATGCTGAAATTCCTAGAATATGGAATAAACACAACAAGGAGTAGCAAATCAATGGTGAAATTCCTAAACTGTGGAAGCGCAGATGCAATACAGGGTAGCAGACTAAGGCTGGAATTCCTAAACTATGGAATAGACGCAGTATGAGGTAGCAGATTGACGCTGGAATTCACAGACCACGGAAGAGCAGATGCCATTCAGGGCAGCAAGAGGCCTTTGACTTGGCCCACCGAGCTTTCAGGCGGCACAAGCCCTTCGCGCGCGGCCGCCGCAGCAGCTGTTTGTCCTGGGTTTCTATGGTGCGTGGCCATGGGTGGCAACATCCTCTGAGCTGCCAGACAGCACTCGGCGATAAGGCAGCCGATGAATAATGTCGATTTGAAAAGCCCAAGAATAGGTGAGAAAGCAAAGTCCTTCGCTCGGTCCTATTTGCACAGTACTCAGAGTCCCCTTTTACCTGCTCTAGCAAACAGGGAATTAGGAGCTCTGCGCTCTTGAAACGGGGAGAGAGCGTAGCGATTCGTGTCACTGATAATCGCCACTCCTCACCGTTCAGCACCCACTTATCGCGCCTTTTGTACATACATACCTCCGCAAGACACCGTTCAGGCGCATGCCTCCGGCCTCCCGAAAGCCTGACGAGGCTCTTGCTGTCCTTGTTTCTCGGACGTGCTGACCTGTCTCAACCGGAGGAGTTCAGTGGAGAGGAGGAATCGGTGTTTCCTTCAGAAGGGGTGGTAGGGTTGACGTTAGGTGTGGATGTGCAAATAACCCCCTCTGTTTGCTCAGCTGATGCTACAGTTGTCTCGTAGTGTGGTGTTGTACAAGGGACAAGATGAGTGCGGTTCCTGATGGAAACAAAAAGTGACCTAGACCTGATCAAAGGGCTGGAGCGCTGCTCTGATGAAGACAGGCTGAGAGGGCTGGGGTTGTTCAGCTTGGAGAGGAAAAGGCTCCAGAGGGACCTTCTAGTGACCTTCCTATCCCTGAAAGGGGCTGTCAGGAGGCTGGGGAAGGCTGTTCCCAAGGGGAGGGAATGATAGGGTGAGGGGTCCTGGTTTGAAGGTGGAAAAGGGCAGAGTGAGGCTGCACAGGAGGAACAAGGGCTGGGATCTGAGGGTGGGGGATCCCTGGACCAGGCTGCCCAGAGAGGGGGTGGAGGCCCCATCCCTGGAGCCATTGAAGCTCAGGCTGGCTGGGGCTCTGTGCAACCTGGTCTGGTGAGTGCTGGCTCTGCTTGTTGTAGGGGTTTGGACTGGATGCCCTTTGGAGGTCCCTTCCACTCCAGCACAGTCTAGGATTCTATGCTAAGCAGATGCAAACACCAGTCACTGGGCAAGTGTACCTAACTCCATGTAGCCACTGCTTGTTCCTCCTGGTCTTTGCCACGAATCTGCTCAGTCTCGGGCAGCAGAAGTACCAAAGGTGTTAGAGAGTGGCACACAGAACTTGGCTTAACCCTGAGGGAGGCTTGAGCAGGGTAGTTGTTGTCAGCTGGCAACAGAACGTTCTCTATCGCCTGTATCTCTGTATGTTCCTGCACTCTCCGAAAGGCACAGCCATGGAATTAATTAGAAGTAGATGAAGCTGTTTGATTAAAGGGCCTGTTTGTTGCCCAGATGTGTGTAGAGGTATAGAAATGCAATTAGTTTGAGAGTGCCATTAGCAGTGTCAGAGACCAGAAGTAATAGAGCTTAACCCTCACAAGAGCCGCACTGTAAAGCCCTGTAGAGTCCTGATCCCTCCGTGCAGGGCGTTTTTACCTCTTAACTCTTTCTGGGGAGTGATTTCCAGCAAGAGTTGCCCTATTCTGGGAAAGTACATGCCGTGCCCTCGCTTTCCTTCCTGTAATAGTCAGAGCTGAACATGAAACGCGTCAAGGGCTTTCCTCAAAGTATGCAAAATGCATCTGGGTCAGCTCTCAGAAAGCCCTCAGAAGGAGGGTGCTGAGGATCACCTTAGAGTGGCTTTCCAACCCCTGAAAGGAGCCTGTAAGGCAGGTGGGCAAGACTGATCCCAAGGGCAGGGAACGATAGGATGAGGGGTCCTGGTTTGAAGCTGGAAAAGGGCAGAGTGAGGCTGGACAGGAGGAACAAGGGCTGGGATCTGAGGGTGGGGGATCCCTGGACCAGGCTGCCCAGAGAGGGGGTGGAGGCCCCATCCCTGGAGCCATTGAAGGTCAGGCTGGCTGGGGCTCTGGGCAGCCTGGGCTGGTGAGCAATGGCCCTGCTTGTGTTGGACTGGATACCCTCTGGAGTCCCTTCCAACCCGGTGGTTTTATGATTCAGGAGAGATGATGGTCAGGTGCTGCACCGTGCTGCTGCCTTCAGCAGTTCAACTTTATCAGCTGCTGCCTACGTTCAGAGAGATGGTGTCAGGAGTTATCTGCGTCTCTGGGCAGAGTGGACTTTGAATGCTCTGTGATCTGCTTTAATGAGCGTCACATAGTCTTCACGCTCCTGTTGTCTTCCTACACCTGCAGAGCATTGGCTTGGCGTGCCCGGTGCCAGCGTTGTACTTGTCCTGACTGAGTGACTTGTGAGGTCCAGTATTTCTGCCCAGTGCACTGCGTGTGGCTGCTTTTTAATGAAAACTCTATTGATTGCAGTCCTCCCATGCACAGTGCCAACGTGCAATGTGTGCTATAACCCTCAAACACTTCCTGGGGGAGAACTATCCACGGGTGTGATGCCCATCATGTGAGGAATAAGTGCGGCGCCCATCAAGGTTGGGACAAACCCGGTTGTTAATCATCATAACCGGGTATGATGGAGCAGTCCTTTCCCTTGAGAAAGTGCTCTACTTGAGATGAAAAGAAATGCACTTCATATTTCAGCTGATAATGAGAAGTTAATAAAATTGGGATTTTGTGCAATGCGGGACCTCTGACATCTTAATCTTTATTAAAGAGACTTAAACTACCAGGAACTGCTGGTGCTGACTGGCACAGCCAGACTCGAGAAACACCAGGAGAGACTGGTCAAATGAACTGTTAAACAACTCTTCCTAATCCATCAGGAAGAAACAATAAGTGCTGGAAACATCTATTTACCATGCATCAATCACGCTTACCTAAGCAATTTCGAAGTAATTATACTTGTGTTCCATAGTTCCTGGGATGTCTGGTCTGAACGAGACGTCGGCTTTATTAAAAATTAACAAAACCACAACAAGCCCGAGTGTTTTAGTTGACAGAGCAGATGTTATGCCACGTCCTGACTCAGTTTTTCTGGCCTTATTGTTCTGTTAAAAATCCTATCTGGAATTCCAGCAGCCAGTTTTACCTTTTAAAAGCTTGGGGGGGGGGGGTTGAATTTGTTTAGGTGGTAGAGGTTTTGGCTCTTGAATTTTGCAAAGTCAGCAAAAACCCCATTTCTCCCCCACCCCCCCAAAGTCTTTGGAGCAGCGTGCTGAGGTGTGACCTGTGGGAAGGCAGTGCTTTGGAGGTGAGGGAGAATAACAATTGATCTTGGAGTAATAAAAGCTCACGGTCTTCTTTCTCTCTTACTATTGTTTCTGCTTGCTTGTAGCTAAGGGCATCCGTGTAGGTGAAGGGAGAGATGCTGAGAGGCTCTGGTGGTCTCCAGAAGAGAGCAGGTTGGGTACATCTGGCTCTTCTTGTTCCTTAGCACTGAGAGTTGAAAAGTTTTGCTTATATTTTCCCAGAGCTATATCACATCGTGGGCTAATCGATAAATGAATGAAGAGCAGTGGATCTCTTCGTTCTCTGTAGCTGGACAAATAGAGTCGGTTGTGTCTTGTTGACCTTTGATGTTTGAACACCGTGGCGTTATAAAAACAGATATATATGTGTGTGTCTGTGTGTGTGTGTGTGTGTGTGTGTGTGTTTTACAAACCCATCATTGTGTGGGGCTTTGAAACGTCGTTTTCTAATCCACTCGGAGAAAGGGGAGGGATAGAGTCTTTGTCAGTATCCAAGCAATTAGGATAATTAAAAAAGAAAGCTTATTGGGTAAACATGCTCTTAGATTGTGACCTCTTAATTAATGGACTACAGGGAGAAATTACAGCAGTGGCAAGATAATTAACACATGCATTTAAAAAGAACTGTTAGACAAGGGTATTATAGGATAGTAAGACACCGATTTGAATCACCCAAGGACTATGGAGGTGAACACACACAGTTGAACAAGACAAGATTTGCATGTTTGAGTGCCCCAGCACACAAGAGGGAACAGATTAGGTTAACTTCGTTATCACATGGAGGCGGCTCTTTTCGTGGTGCCTTCCCTTCGCAGGGGTATTTTGAAAATCTGTAGGATCTGAGCGGCCACAGAGCTCCCTGTGCTGTTCCTGGGGTGTGGAGCAGGAGGGAGGACTCCACTCAGCCTGAGTGGGGGAATTTCAGTGGTTTTAGAGCCCCAAATATCCTGTAGTGGGCTCCAAAATGAAGTAGATGATGATATTCTTGGCTGTAGTGAGTGTCCAGGGGACTCGTGGAAGATGGTGAGGATATGAGTTAGTGCAGTGCTAATAAACCCGACAAAAGACTAGTGAAGAAGCAGTGTTGTGGGGTCAATCTGGATCCCTTAAACCAAGACAAGCAGTCTATCCCCTTTCCTTCTGGGGCTCTGGGTATCTCAAAGAAAGCTGATGCAGTACTGGCCTCTTGCAACCAAAGCTCTGGGATTTGCAACCTGTCCTGAAAAGCCAAGGGTTGTTTGGAGGGTTTGGGTGATGTGGGTGCTGTTGGGTCCCAGCTACTGATAACAGGGTCAGTCATCGCCCCAGTGTGGACCTAGCTCAGCCCAAACAAGCTGAACTACCCAAACCAGCTGCTGACTGATGGATTTGCCACTTGCCAGTGGGTTTGCCACGAGATGGCTACCAGTAATGATCAATAGCTCGGTGACTGTGGTTTGTTAGGGAGCTCTCTGTCGCTGAACAGGCCTGGCCAGTGAGGAGCTGAGCAAGAAGAGCAAACATCTTCCTCACCTGTGGTTATTTTTCCCCACCTTGGACGTCTGTCCATCGCTGTTTTAAATAGGCAATGCCGCGTAAAGCTCAGGCTGCTGGGATCAGAACCACCTCGAGAGCCAGCGGGAGGTTCCCATCTGAACAGCGTAGGGGAGAACAGCTCACGCCTGCAGAGCTGAGAGCTTTCTGACGGAGCTTCGTGTGATTCACAGTGACCCGTAGCCCTTGTCTCAAGAGGAATATAAAGACATAACAAATATGTGATGGCAGCACATGGAATTGTCCATAAATCAAGGTAAAGCTCATCAGCCTGCAGACAAGGTCTGAACTTCGGGGGGCTTTGTCTGCGTAGAATCTCTCGTATCCACGGTGTACGTGAGAAAGCAGATTTCTGGGCTCCCTAATCATTAAATCTCCTAAAGTCTCCTTATAAAAAAAAAAGGAACAAACCGCTGAAAGGTCTAAACCCCAAATGATTTGTGTGAGGAGATCAAACCTCACGCTAGAAACGTACACAAAGCCAGAGCCGGGCGATTAGGTACAGTTTAGGAACATGTGATTTGCATAAGACCCCGCTCCTCGCAGTGTCACGGGGAACAAAGCGATGCTCTGCCGAGCCAACATTTCCCATCTCCAGCCGTGCACTTAGCCCAAATCCCACCCACTTCTTGGTGAGTCTTAGCCCTGCTTCTTTTGTCTGTATGTAAACGTCCTTGTTCGCTACCGTGTTCATCCTACCTGGAGCATTAAAGATGCATGAAGACCAAATAATAATAATAATAATAATATAAAAAAAAAAAACCCAACTTTCAAAAGCCTTTCTGAATGTTTGATTAGTGAGCTGGGCCCCCAAATTTTTAACTAATTGAGTACATTAAATAGTATGTCTCTGAAAGACTCACCCGAGACACTTTTCAAAGCTTCTTTAATACAAATTCTAGTTGGGATTTGACCGTAATGGCTATCCTCGCTTGCCAAAACATGACTTCTTAGCAGGTGACTTTCATCAAGTACATCTGAAATAGTACCTAAATGAATTAGCAATAAAATGGACTTAGGCCTAGCAGTGGGAGCCTCCATTAATCTTGGGTTAATCACTAAAGAGATGCCATTCACTTTTCTTAAGAAGTCACATTTTTCTCCCCTTGCTGGCGACCAGATTTCATAAAGTAACATATTTCTAATGAAAGGGCTCTGCTTGAATTAAAACCCTGAAGGTTTATGCAGATTTTAGTTTTGATTACTGCTGGCATGGGCTCTTAGCAGACTCCGGAAGGTAGGTCCGCAGTGAAAGAGTCCCAGCATGCAGTTCATAATATTCTTTGAAATAAAATAGTGCACTTGTACTTAGTGGCTTTAATCAGCTCTGACTTTTGATAGTCAAACAATAGCTAATTACAGTAACACCTGCCTTCTAAGTCATGTCATGTAGGTTACTGCCAACAAGAGACCTTGTATCTTAGCTGCGTGATTATTATAGAGTCTAAAACCTATCTGTTCAAAAAGGAAGGAGGGGGGGAGAAGAAGGGAGTTTGGTAGCCATTACACGTCTTTTCATTGTCTGATGCATTCGGGGCTTTTCTGGTTGCGTTTTGCTGCCTCGCAAAGGCTCGGAGTTGGTGTTTTTACAGCCGGCTCAGAGACGGGGAGTTCGGAGAAGGAATGGCGACGGTTTAGCAGCTCCCGCTTTTCTGCGGAGGAGCGACGGACACCGCGGCGCGTAGAGCATTTCCAAGCGGGGTTCGGCTGCCTCTCGATGTTCAGCGTTGCCCCACATTTAAAACAGGTTGCGGGTTGTTCGTATCGGTGATCTCTGGCGCGTGGCCACCGAGTAGAATTTGATTTCGCCATCATTAAATGCAGCGCTAGGGCGAGGGGGACAAAGGGCCATTTTATTGCGACCTTCATCAAATTTGGAAGGGTTTGGTAAAATCAAATAGCCAGCTAAGACGCTGATTTTGAAATAACAGTGTTTCTGAAAGTAAATCCACACCCTTTCCCCTTACTATTTGCCTCTACTGCGAAGAATACGGCCCGATGAGTTTCGCTGTCCGGGCCAGCTGCTGCGGCAGCCATAAATTATTGTCTCATTGAAGACTCTTTTCTCATTAATTTTGCTAGCAAATAAGCTTCGTTTTCACAGGCTTGGTCAAGTGAATAATAGCAGATGTTCGCCAGAGGCTCAACAGCCACCATAGCGACTCTTGAAGAGCCAGAGCTCCACAAACGTGTGCCGATACGGCGAGGGGTACTCCCTCATCCAGACCCAAAGGGAGAACGGGTCAAGCTCTGCACCCAGTTCTGCCAGACTCGATCTCAGAAGTCTCCAGTGCAGCTGAAAGGGCATTTGATAGTCTGAGCACAAACCTGCTGATGAGAAGGGGGCGAACCAAGAGCTTGGTTTACAAAGTCGATTTCTAGGTGGGTGTTTAAGAAGAACCCGTTAGGCTGCATGCAAGGTGGTTCCCCCCTCATTTCCTCCACAGTTCTGCAGGCAAATAGATGAAGTCTTGGGATGAGAATCACTCTCAGGTAGCTCTGTTCTGCCTGATGATAGAACATCTCAAAATATTGGGGTGGGGGTTGGCACGGTGTGATGTATCTCTGCTCTCAGCTCTCCCCTGGCGTCTCTTCCTTGCTGCAGAGCAGCTCATCTGGACAAACCACTTGCACATGGACCTGTATTAGTATTTAAGCTGCAGCAAACCACTCACCCAGCCTCCAGCCCTCACTGTGTTCGCTGGTGCAGGGATCCTTCAGCAGTGACAGGCCAGGCCCCGTAGCCTAAGTACACGAGATGATTCGAGTGAACCTGCCCTGTGAACCATCACCCCTGAGTACTGCAGATGGGGTTGAATTTCTCTTGGCAATCAGGCTGTGAGGAGTTTGCAAAGGGTTCAGGGTAGCCTCCACGACCAGGGAAGCTGGGTGTTACAAGGAATCCCACAGCCGCTTTTACGTTTAGCGTTTAATGGGCTGGTTTCCCCCCGCCTCCCCTTCGCTCCCCTCCCCGTAAGTTATTCTTTCTCACTCTATCATTTGTCATGTTAACCTCAAACTGTGTAGCAAGAAATCTTCCTTATATCCGTTCCCATGTTTGCCATATCTGATCAGTTTGATTGATCATCGCCCCAGCCACAGGTTGGTAATAAGCTGTTTTGAGAGAGACACACATTTCCCATAGGACAAAATTGGCATGACAGCCCTATAAACTGGCCATTTATCAACCTTCTCCCTGGTGGTCACTGTCTGAGCTCTGCTAGGCAGCCAGGCACGCCAGACTCCTGCGGCACCTCGGGGGGACGGAATGGGAGCCAGTGGGCACTGTGGTGCGGCTAATACGGCAGACAGTAATAAATGACGCCGCATTTGAATCAAAATCCTTGGTGCAAATGTCACCAGTGAGGTCTGCCGAGTTCCTCTTGGAAAGGCCACCCCGCGTGTCAGACGCGTGGCTCTTCGCTCCAGATGGGAGCAGGTCAAAACTGACAGCGCTAGGGAAGAGTGGACCCACAGGAGGTGCTGGGGTGGCACTGCTGGACCGCAGGGTGATGGTGATTCTGTTCTGTCCAGAGTCCTGACTGCAGCAAACTCAGCTGTGTTAAAGCTCTTTGGGCCTCAGGATTTTGCAGACTGGGGCTGTGTCTGTATAAAAAGGGAATAAAAGGCAGAGGTAACCTTAAAACATGGATATTCTTCACTTCCATTGTTATTTACTGAAAATCCAGGGATGGAATAAGGTGAAGACTTAGTAAACCAGTAACCAGGCAGCTGAAATGATGAGTTTCTTCCTCTCTTGTCTCAGTAAGCTTCAACATTAACTTTTTACAAAGCTGGCACAGGAGAGGAAGAGATAATCGGGTGCCACAGAACTTCTTTTCTTGTCACAGGATCACAGAACAATCCTGGTTGGAAAGGAGCTCCCAGACCCCTGAGTCCAACCACCCCCATGACAACAAAATCACTCAGTCTCTGAGAGACTGACAAACACA
>VZRI01005819.1:203589-213815 GCA_013397515.1 Upupa epops | reverse complement strand
CCTCAGCCTCCTCTTCTCCCAGCTCACCCTGCCCAGCTCCCTCAGCCTCTCCTCACACAACTGGTTCTCTAAACCCCTCCCGAACTTGGTAGCTCTGCTCTGGACCTGTTCCAGCATCTCCAGGTCTTTCCTAGAGGGACCCAGAACTGAACACAGTACTGGAGAGACCTCCCAAGGGCTTAGTCCAAGGGCACAAGAACTCCCCTTCTCCTGGTGCCCATGCTCTTCCATATCCAGGCCAGGTTGCTGCTGGCCTTCTTGGCCACTTGGGCACCCTGCTGGCTTCTGTGAAGCCGGCTGTCTCCCAGCCCCCCTAGGCCCTGTTCTGCTGGGCAGCTTCGAGCCCCTCACCCCCCAGCCTGTAGCGGTGCCTGGGGCTGTTGTGACCCAAAGGCAGGACCAGGCACTTGACCACCTTGTCCCTCAGCCCGTTGGCCTCAGCCCATTGATTTTAACCTTCCCCGTGTGTTTGTGTTGTTTTCCCATGGAATTTTGGTGAAGTGACTTTTATTTTTCCAGCTTGAGCATGAACTGCAATTTTTAATCTTCCCGATAGGGTTAGTGAGCACCGAAGTGTAAAATAAACTCCCGTAGCCTAATCAATCAAATCTGCATAGTTGAGGGAAAGCACCTGTACGAGGCTTTTCGATCACCGTGTCTGTAATAGCTGTTTATTAGCAACCATAAAGCTGTTGGAATTTAATATCTCTCTCGAAATAACACCAGCGGCATTAAAAACAAGTCTGGAAAGCAAAGGCAACTGCGCCGCGAGCAGCCCACGACGTTAAGGTTTAAGAGCCATTACAAGACTCCTGTGAGATTCATGGTTTGCTCGTGCTAGGAGGCTCTGCTAGGAGTGAAAAACCCCATGGTTGGGGTAAAGAGCATCTCAAGCTTCACCTTGAGTACTGGGGGCGGTTCTGGGCCCCTCAGTTTGAGACTGAGGGGCTGGAGCGGGTGCAGAGTAGTGATGAGACTGGGGAAGGGCTGGAGGGAAAGGCTGATGAGGAGAGGCTGAGGGAAATGGGGGTGTTTAGTTTGGAGGAGACTCAGGGGGACCTTCTCTCTCTCTCTCCAGTTCCTTGAAGGAAGGTTGTGGTCAGGTCGGGCTGTTCTCCCAGGCGCCCAGCACCAGCATAAGAGTGCAGGGCCTAAAGTTACCAGGGGAGGATTAGGTTGGATGCTAGGAAGCCCTTCCTCAGGGAAAGGGTGCTCAGAGCCTGGGCTGGACTGCCCAGGGCAGTGGGGGAGTCCCTGTGTCTGGAGGTGTTGGAGGACAGCCTGGCTGTGGCCCTGAGTGCCCTGGGGCGGCTGCCGGGGGGATGTTAGGTGCTGGGCTGGGCTGGCTGAGCTCAGAGGGCTTTCCCAGCCTCAATCATTCTGGGATTCTGTGAAGCAGGCATTTCCCTGGTATCGATGGGTTTATGTGTTGATTTTTTGCATCTAGAGCTCTCCTGTTAGAGGGGACAGTGGAGGTTCCCTGTGAGGCAGCGATGATCGTTCAGCTACGTCTAAAAGATCTTAACACATCAGGTTGTGAATAGTGCTGCATCAGCTGTTAACCCCAGAACCAGCACTGAGGACTCTCAGATTGTCTGGAAACACCAAGAGGGTGGCAAATGCTATGGGCTCGGTGGAAGTGACCCAGAGGTACCTCATGACTGGGTTTTCATCGGCACTTGTATGTCTGTAGAAAGTCTAAGTGTGGTGGTAGAAAAATAGCAACGCAGCAAACACCTCTCTAAACCCCTGGTACTGGGGTACCTGAGGATTTTAAAAGAGATTTGGGTTATTTCTAGAATCAGCTAGAATCATTAAGGTTGGAAGATGCCTCCAAGATCATCGAGTCCAACCCCACCCTGCTCGCTAAACCGTGCTTGGGTTTTTGAGAA
Source organism: Upupa epops (assembly GCA_013397515.1). Classification (NCBI taxonomy): domain Eukaryota; kingdom Metazoa; phylum Chordata; class Aves; order Bucerotiformes; family Upupidae; genus Upupa; species Upupa epops. The sequence goes on along the minus strand of VZRI01005819.1, from coordinate 211,923 downwards.
TGAAACCCAGCAGTCAGGGAGGTTTCTATTTGGTTGAGATCTCTTTGGTCCTTTGTTTTGCTGGAATTTTTAAAGCCTCCTTGGAGATGGCTGGAAGCTGGAAGATTCTCAGATACTCTGCTTTAAACTCCGAGCTGCTTCAACGCCCTGTTTGGGTTGAGCTTGTGGAGCAGAATCCAGAGCAGGGTGCCCGGTCTGTGTTTCACTGCCTCAGCTCCCAAGGCAGGAGGTGTTGCAGTGGAAGCTGTAGTCTCTGTCTGTGCCTCCTCAGCAGATCAAGCTAAATTTAAAAACTCACCCAAAGGGCACTTTGCACTGAGAGTACAACTTTGACTGAGGGAGGTTACTAGAGGTTTAGGCTCTGAAGGGGTTTCGAAGCAAATAAACCACCCAGGAATTTTGCTCTTGGCTCCTTTAATAAAGGATCAGGGTTTAGCAGAGGTGACTGGCAGAGCCCGGTGGATGGTGATGTTCCCGAGGTGTGTAAAGCTCTTCTCCACGGCCGGTGAAGACAGCGGCTGAGCTCCTCTGCGTTTCGGGGATGGGGAAGCGAATCAAACGTTGTTCTGTGACACTGACGCAGTCTGAGGTCGGGGGCCCCAGAGAAGCAGTTGTTTTTTTGGGGCAAATGTGGTCAGATCAAAGCGCTGGAGAAGAACAAGACATTCAGATGACAGGAGGTCATGGACACGTTGGTGAATAAGGGGCGATACTGTTCAGGCCACAGCTGTGGTTTAGCTCTGAAGGTAGAACTCGCCGGCGGGTAAAGAGCTCAGCCTGGGAGCGAGGGGAGCTGTGCCGGCCGCACAGCAAGAGCGAAGAGACATTGCGCTGCTGTGTGCTTTCAGCCCAGGCTGTAAATGCTGCTGAGCTCCCTCCTCTGCTGCAGGAGGATGCCTGCTCCAAGGATGTTGTTCGTGGAGTGAGTTGTCCCGAACAAGCGGCCCTCAGCTGAGGATCCTTCCCTGCGTAGAGCAGGAAAAAAGACTCAGCAGGGTTTTACTGGGAGAGAGAGGGGCACCTGATGTTTAGGAGTGTGGCTGACACCTCGTGTCTTCCTCGGGGGGACTGGAGCAGGAGGGAGAGTCTTTTGCCAATAGAGAAATTAAATTTGGGACAATTTATCTTTCTCTTTTGTATTGAAAAAGCCAGTCAGCCTCTGCGGTGCTTTCAGCTGGCAGGTAGGATCCTCCTTCCAGCTGTCATACAGGATGCTCCTTTGAGCTGCCATGTAGGATGCTCCCAGCTGCCTGGTGCCGTTCCAAGTGTGATCCTGGTCCATAAGGAGCCTGGCAGAGAACGGTGTGTAACACCCACGTGCAGTGAGTGCCTGTGAAGAGACAAACCCCCTAGTCCTGCCCTCACAGCCAGTCTGGGGGAGGAGGTGAGAGACCGACAGAGAAGCCTATCACGTAAAATTCCCCAAACAACTGCAAATAATCGGAATGAGGGTTACTTATCATTTATAGGAAGTCAGGGATTGATGTGCAGCATATGGAAGGTGTTAAGTAAAAAAAAAGCTGGTGGGATCTGCTGTCCATCTTCTCTTGTGGATGAGCAAGGGAACAGCTTTTCAAATGCAGCTAAATAAGGGCTCTGTGTGATAACAGAAGGGTTTCGGGTAGAAGAACTCCTTGTTTTGTTACAAATTACAGAACACTACCAACCAAAAATTAAATAAATCTCTGACTTGAGCACAAACAATTGCAGGAGACAGTTAACAGTGCTGCTGTAGGGTGATAACAAGCCGTGATGTCAGCGAGGGAGGCTGAGGGGGAGACACTCCACCAGTACTCGAGATTTTCCCTTCCGTCAGAGAGGAGAAAAAATTGAACAGAAGGCAAAGGAGGATGAGATTGGATTCTTGCAGCCATAAAGCAGAGAGAGAGACTAATTCATGGTAGTGGTGCTCTGATGAATGCGTTCAGTGTTTCGCTGGGCTGTCCTCCCGTCGCAGGAGCAGGTTTGATGTGGTTTGTGAGTCTGTCTGTCCCACTGGTCGCTACAGGCAGGTTTAAGCTTTGCCCACGGTCTCAGACTGCAGTCAGATTTGCACCACCTTCCTCCTCGGCATCTGTCTGATAACTGTTAAGTCCCTGAGTTGCCCTCAACCCCTGGGAGTCACCGAGTGTGGCTGCTTGGCATGAAACAACCCAATGAGGAACCAAAGGGCAAACTCATCTTCACCTGGAGTGGATGGGCCACCTCTTCCCTGTATTTGACTTCGGTGTCTCAGTTCACTCTCAACTTCCTAATCCCTTTGAAGAGGACCTGTTTTCTCTATCGCTTGACCACTTGGCATTTACTACAAGGTGCCAATCCTCGGCCGCGTTGCCTGGGTGCTGTGACACTCCTCTGAGGAATGTCAAAGGAGCTTCGAGGAAATACAGTTATTTTTTGGGGAGGCAAGCGTGAAGCACCGACGACAGAAACAAGATGTTCTGGGTCTGTTCTGTGGCTACACTGCCTATTCTCTAGGCCTTTACAGCAGTGCAACTGGCAGGGGCAAGTCTGGCCTTGTGTCTGCTGGTTTTCAGCCTCTCTGCAGGGTGATGGATGAGTGAACTGAGCTCAGCAGGTAGCAGCAGCCTGATCTTGCAGTGAGTGCATCAGGATAAGAGAAATTAAGTAAGAAACTGAGAGAGTAGTGTCCAGCCTTCTCTTTGGTGCAGAAAGGACGTTCAGTACTGTTTCATTTATCCCTTTGAGCTCGACTTGTAAACCCAGTCCACTGCTCTGTACGTCTTGTCCAGAAGTAATTCCTCCTGCATGAAATCAGGCACCGTTTGCAAAGTTCATTAGAACAGAATCATGGAACATACAGCAAGGAAGGGACCTTCAAAGGTCAGCAGCTCCAACCCAACTGAATAATTAGTCCAATTGAATAATTAGCTCAGCAATATTAAATTAGACTGCAGACTAACCTTAGTCTTAAGCACAGTACTGTTAACGTGACAGGAATAAGTTACCTATTAAAGAAGTTCTTATTGCTGCTTCAGAAAGGGGAGAGCTCTGTAAGTCTGGGTATTTAGGGCTTGAGAGAAGGGTCAGCTGTGGTGTTAAGGGATTTGGCTCTCTTTCTTATCCCAGAATGGGTGAAACCAGACTTTGTCTGGAGCAGGTGGAGGACCAGCAACTCTCGTGGCCACCTTGTACTGAGGGTCCATTTACACTGCCATACAAAAGTAAGTCTTGTCCCCTGAATTTCCCCCCCAGGTCTGTGTTTGTGAATGAGCTTATGGTGAAGTTGGGCTGTGCCACAGGGCTCCTGCTGTAGCATGAAGATGACAGGGGTGCGCAGTGAAGCAGTGGTGTGCTGCCACTTCAGTGAGGTTAAACCTGGAGCCGGGCTCTTCTCAAGGGCATCTGGGGATAGGACAAGGGGCACTGGGTGCCAACTGGAACAGAGGAGGTTCCCTATCAATCTCAGCAGGACCTTCTTCCCAGGGAGGGTCCCGGAGCACTGGACCAGGCTGCCCAGGGGGGTTGTGGACTCTCTATGAAGATGTTCCTGTGTGACTTGGTCTGGATGATCCTGCAGAAGCAGGGAGATTGGACTGGATGATCTTTCGAGGTCATTTCCAATCCCTAATGCTTCTGTGACAGCTCTAGAGCTAAGGACTTTCAACGAGTTTAGTGAAAAAATAACTCTGCTGTCCATCCAACCACAGCGCTTGTTTCTCCAAATGAAATAATTTGTCTTTCAAATACTTTGCTTTCCCCGTCTCTATTTCTTCAAGTAGAGCCAGAGGCTCTCAGTCTGCCTTTGGGATTAGCAGCCGGTACAACTCCCATTTATAAATGAAGCCCTTATTTTGATGTGCAGATAAAAAGCATCTGAAACCACTAACCAGCCTGGCTTTTTGGTGATGCCCTATGAAAATGTCTGAACCATTTGTTTTTTACATTTTCTAAGGGTGCAGTGTACCTCCTGCGAGCAAAGACATCCACGCTGCAAGGAGGAGACAACGCTCTGTATTGAGAGCAGTTAAAACATCCTCACCTTTGTGGGGAAACTCGGAGAGATCGATCCAATCCCACTAATTTCACTGGAATTTAACCACTCCTTCCCCTGTTGCGGCACCTGCAGGAGTGACACGAACAAACTCAGATGCAGAATCATGGTGTGAGCAGTGCAAGGGGGGGGATTTTCACTTGAATTTCAGCAGGATGGGGGTTTGGGTCCCTCTGGCTAATTCAGCATCGCTCTGTGGCAGATACTCAGGCTGAGTCCTGGTTTGGGGAGTTGAGTTGGAAGGATTGACCTAGTTTGCTCCTTTTCCCAGTTCATGTTTCATAATTTCTTAATCCCCAGTTTAAAGGTGGCTCCTGCTGATGAAAATCCAGTGGAGCTTCACTCTTTGGAGCTGGAAAACAGTTCCAGGCTGGTGCAATCCTGAGGCAGCAGAAGGGATGTGTTGAGAGGCTCAGTCTGTGCTTGTTTCCACTTGTTAATTTACAAACAAACATAAAAGGAAACTTAATGTTTATAAACAAAGGGGTTTATCCAGTTTGATTGTGTTTTTCCAGTTCAGGGCTGTTACTTTCTCTCTCTCTGATGCTGGGTCATTGCTTTGGGCTGTTGTGGGCATCACTGGGAGCATCAGTGCAAACCCACAGCAGATGTGCTGCCCGATTCAGGAGGACTGTGATCCCTCCAGACCATTTCACCTCATCTCTCCTAAACCAGTTCAGATTTGGTTGTCTCTGGTCTTTAGTGCCCAGCTGAGCAACAGGAGATTAGCGATGGGTATTTTTTAACCTGTTTAATAAACTGGTTGTGGAAATAAGTGGCTGGGTAGCATAAAGGAGGCCAGTGGGACTTGGGGTGACAGCGCTTGGCCTTCCCACCTCAGGAGAGAAGGGAAAACCCTTGGGAATGGGGCTCTGGGCTCTGCCGTTGCCTGGGGGTGCTGCTGTGGGCTGGAATCAAGGAACCCAGGTCCAGCTTTAGGGTGATGGAGAACTGCTGGCGGTGCCTGCGGTCTCGAATTAGGCAGAACTACTCCTTAACGAGGTTCGCAGTGACTTCTTTTCAGTTCCCCGCAGCCAGAGCACAGAGCGGCTCCATCGCGGGGACGGAGATGCAGGCTCCAACCCCGGAGCTGGTGCTGCCGGTCACTCTGTGACTCTAGGATCACAGGTTCGATCCCCAGCCCGGCCTTGTGCCAACGCGGGACCTGCGTGGGGACCCGCCAGCTTCGCCACGGTCCTTCCCTCACCGGGGAGAGGAGGACTGGGGCCGGGCAGGGCTGACCAGCCCCGCTGAGCACCCCCCGCCGAACCCTTCTCCTCTCCAACCCCACCGAAGCCCCCGCTACTCCCCCTCCCCTCTGGCGTCCCCGCCGCTTCCCGCCGCTCCGCTCCGCACGGCCTGGGCGAGGGCGGCCCCTGTCGGCGGGAGACGGGAACTGCCGCTGCCCGCCCTGCCAGGGTCCCGGCACAGGGACACCCAGTGGCTCGCAGAGCGCGGCCACAGCCCCCCGTTTGGGCTTCAGTGGGGGTCCCCGGGAAACTGAGGCACGTCCTCGGTGCTGGCTGAGCTGGGAGCAGCCTCGTGAGGTCTCTTCAAAGGGGTGGAAGCAGCGCAGAGTCGGCCATAAGGATTGAGGCACCCTAGAGCCCATCCGAGGGATCAAGGCACCCACGCTAAGGCCTGTTGGAACGAGTGAGGCCCCTCAGAGCCTGTCAGAGGGACTGAGGTACCTCAAAACTCGCCAGAGGGGACTGAGACACCTCGGAACCCATCAGAGAGGACTGAGGGACCTCTCAAAGCCTGTCAGAGGGACTGAGGTACCTCAAAACTCGCCAGAGGGGACTGAGACACCTCGGAACCCATCAGAGAGGACTGAGGGACCTCTCAAAGCCTGTCAGAGGGGGACTGGAGGCACCTCAGAATCCAGCAGAGAGACTGAGGCACCTCAAAGCCTGTCAGAGGGGGACTGGAGGCACCTCAGAATCCATCAGAGAGACTGAGGCACCTCAAAGCCTGTCAGAGGGGGACTGGAGGCACCTCAGAATCCAGCAGAGGGACTGAGACATCATAAAACCAGTTAAAGGGACACCGAGGCACCTCAGAACTCAGCAGAGGGGACCGAGGCACCTCAGTCTGCTGTCAGATATGATGCACTTTGTTCCAGATGTAAACTTTGGAGCTATTTCTTTTATTTTAAACCACTGGCCCTTAGCTTTAAGCAGAACGGTCCTGACAGGTGCTGGGTGCCTCCCAACAAGTTATGGTCAGTGTAACTTTATTTCAGAGCTGCTTCTTGGAGAAGGGAGAATCCCCTGGCATTTCCTTACTCTGGCTGCTCCAGCAGATGCTGTTGTGATGAAAGGATGACTCTGCTTAATTCTGCTCTCAGTTCTGCGGGTATTTCTTTTATGGGAAGAATCACCCCCTTTTATGTTGCTCTAAGTGGTAGAAGAAATTTGCTTCAACAAATAACAGAGTCACAAAGATTGGAGAGGACCTGTAAGATCATCAGGTCCAATCTTCAACCCAATGCCTTCGTGACCATGAGACTTTTGAAGTGTTGGCTTCTGGGAGAGTTTGGTTGCAGAGAACTGTGTTGTAGTTTATCTCTCTATCAAGTCCGTATGGATTGCAGTTCTGTTCCCTAACATCCAATCTGGAGAGGCTACATCAACAATTTCAGCACTTTTCTGGATGTTTTTATTCCCATAAACTAAACCGCTTCTGCGTTGATGATGTCCAGGGCATCAAGAGCAGAGCTGAGCCACCAGCTCAGAAGTTCATGTACCCACATTTCTAAAGAAGCACCCCAACAACCCTCACCCCTCCATCATCCCCAAGATGCTTTCAGTGCTATAAAACTTGAGTCTTGTGCCAGAGTGGTGAAGTTCAATCTCATCAAAAGAGCAAAAGATTTAAGTAGAAGATTCCTCTGGAAGCAGCTAAACGTTGCCTTGTAAGTCAGTTTATTAAATTATTCCAAACAGTGTTGGAAGAAAAACCCACCCTGTCCCCGTTTTGCATACCAAAGGCAAGAATTTGGCAGCCTGGCAGATGTGGAATTCGTGGGGTTTTTTGTTGTATGATTTTATATTTCTTGTTGTATTCCAGGGTGGGAGATGGTCCCGTGATGTAAGTGTTGTCCTGCTGTGGGATCAGGGCCAGAGGGTGCCAACCCCTTGCTCCATCCACCCGTTGAGGGATGGGGATGAGGAGGGAAAAGGCTCTAATACAGATATCAAGTGGCTTCGGTGCACACGAACCTTCTCTGGAATTCTAGATTGATTTCTCAAGATATTAGAGCCTGCAGTACTGTGGGAATGGTTCCAGGGTTTGCGAATGTTGAAATGTTGTTAGACATGTTCTGAATTTTGTGGTTAACTTGGAGCTGCCTGAACCTTGTTTGAATGCTGCACAGATCCCTTTAACCCCTGAACCGTAGCAGAATGAGGCCCTGAGCTAACAAAATAAGTGTGAGTGAGGCCGAGGGAGCTGGGGGTGTTTAGCTTGAAGAAGAGGAGTTTCAGGGGGGGACCTCATCAGGCTCAATAACTACCTGAAGGGAGGTTGTAGGCAGGTGGGGGTCAGGCTCTTCTCCCAGGCACCCAGCGCCAGGATGAGAGGGCAGGGCCTGAAGCTGCCAGGGGAGGGTTAGGTTGGATGTTAGGAAGCCCTTCCTTAGGGAAAGGGTGCTCAGAGCCTGGACTGGACTGCCCAGGGCAGTGGTGGATTCCTCATGTCTGGAGGTGTTGAAGAACAGCCTGGCTGTGGCCCTGAGGGCCCTGCTGTGGTCGCTGGGATGATGTTAGGTACTGGGCTGGCTGAGCTCAGAGGGCTTTGCCAGCCTCAACGATTCTGTGATTCTCTGATTCTGTTCCAGCTCGTTCCAATGTCTAATGGCACTGGGAATATTCCTGTGGCAGTATGTGTGTGTGTATGTGTGGTGCTAGCTGAAATTTTATTACCCTGCACTTGAAAATGAATTCACAGAGGGCAGAGGCGGGGAAGTCTCGATGAGCCGTTAATCAGCCCCTGTTGAAGAGCAAAACCAGCCACATGTTTATATAACAAGTTGAATGTGTTCAGCAACAACTTTCTTTCTCTGGAAGCACTTTTCTGCTTCGGAGGATCAGTGAATTCTCTTCTTCTTATTGACAAAAATACATCTGTCGAGTTCTTTTTAAAAATAATGCTAGTATTTTTAATAGTTTTAATATTTTTTATGTTAAATAATTTTGTTTTAAATTTTATTCTATTTATTTTTTTATATTTTTGCTTTATATTTTATTTTATATTTTATATTTTGATTTATATTTTATTTTAAATTTATTATATTTTATACTTTATTTCATGGTTTT
>VZRI01005819.1:124113-203534 GCA_013397515.1 Upupa epops | reverse complement strand
ATGGTTTTATTTTATATTTTAGAAAACCGTATTTTATCTGGTTCACTTTATATGGCAATATTTTAATATATTTAATATGTTCATATTTTATGTGAATATTTTAGTTTTAATATTTTTATACTCCTCTTTATTTTATATTTTTGCTCTTTTCTATTTTCCTTTTATTTTTATTCTATTTTTTTTTATCTTTTCATTTTGTTCCATTTTCCTTCTCTTTAACTTTTGTTCTATTTTCCTTCTAGCTTCATTTTGGTTTATTTTTGTTTCATTTTTATTTTGCTCTGTTTTCCTTATTTTTTTATTTTGTTCTGTTTTCATTTTTAATTTTCATTTCACTCTGTTTTCCTTTTATTTTCATTTTATTCCATTTTTCTTTTATTTTCATTCTGTTCCATTTTTATACTTTTTCTATTTTTCTACTTCTAATACTTTTATTTCTTATGATTTTTCTATTTTTCTACTATTTTTATAATTTTTATTATTTTCATGTTTAAAATCTGCCTATTTTCTATATTTTTAGTTCTTTTTAGTTCTATTAATTTTATTAGTTTTATTAGTTTTATTTATTGATTTAACTCTTTTTAATACTTTTTATATTAGTTTTTTATAAATCTTCCTGACTTTATGGCTTCATTGTCCTGCCACAGATGACGATGATTTTTAATGCACACACACACGTGTTGGCAGATACTTTTTATAGCAGGTGAAGGTATCGATAGCATCCCAGCCAGGCCGTTGAGCCTCTCCTCACACTCCCCATCTCCTGTGTTCATGACCTCAGGCTGTTCCTGTGTAGCATGAGGGCCACTTCAGCTCTACATTAAGGGCCACCTTGGGCTGAGGAACATCAGAAGGACAGGCTTTACCCAAGTTTGAACCCAACAGAAAGCCCCTCTCCACTTGTGACAGAGACGTTAGCTCTGGGTTGAGTTGCTCTGTGTTTTCAGCCTGTTCTCTGTTTGTTTCTGGAGCATTTGTGGGTTGGGTTGCTTTTCACACTGCTTTGACAGGTGCCAAACCTCTGGCTGCCCGTGCTGGCTTTATCCGAGTGACTCCAGGTTAGAACCAAACCCAGACTGCTGAATTTCATCCTGAGAAAACAGGTGTGCAGCTTCATTTCACCCTGAACAGCCTTGAATTCTTTTCTGGTCCTCTGCTGTTTTGTCTGAGGCTTAAAAAACCCAATTGAAACAAAATAGAAGATGCATTCTAGAAATGAATGTAACTGGGAATAAACAGGGGAAACGGGAGGGAAAGGATCTCTGTTATCCCGCAGCAGTGAAATTAGCTGAGTTTCTACAGACAATTTCAGGTCGCTTAATCATCCCAGGGTTAATTCTAACGTTGAACTTCCCAAATGTCAGTGCTCTTCCATCCCAAAGTCCAGCGTCGGGGTTTTATCAACACCTGCTTTCCATTACCTACAAGACTTACAATATTTTTTAGTGTCTGTATCAAGTTGATTCAATTACTGGTACCAGTGCGAGGGAACATTACCTCCAGGGAAAAGGGGGTGAATGCATCAGTGCCCATGGATACAGTGTAGGGAGCAGATTAATAGAACAGATTTACATCGAGACTGCTGACTCCATTACTTTAAAACTCCTGTAATTGACTTTTTTAAAAATGGCATTAGCATTTAAATGGTACTATCGTTACGAGGGTGAAGGTTCAGCAGAATATGATCAATTTATTGAGCTCTTCAAATGTTCTTTTGATATTTTATGGGGTTGTTGTTGTTGTTGTTGTCACGCTGCAGGGGTTTTTTAGTGGTTTGTCAGACACAAGAAAAAGTCTATACTACTGCTGAGATCTTGGGCTCTGCAGCTCCTCACGAGAACTGCATGAAAATCTCACCTAACTCAGTGTGAGACCTACTCGGAGTGATCGTTCTCCTTCATCCCCCACACCCCAATACCTACAATTCCAGTATGACAGAAAGAAATCCTTCACAGAAGCTGTCTGTGGTCTGTGAGAGAGACTACTGTTCGAGTTTCTACCCCAGGGAATGGCCAGGGAGATTATCCACTGGGAAGTTCCCTCCCAGCTTTGCGCATCAGAACAAGCGGTTCAGCCAGTGCAGCCACCACGGCAATGTGATTCCACTGGAGATTTCACATTGTCCCAGGAGAATGANCGGTTCAGCCAGTGCAGCCACCACAGAGATTTCACATTGTTCCAGGAGAATGATAAGAAGGCTGGGGAAGGCTGATCCCAAGGGCAGGGAACGATAGGACAAGGGGTCCTGGTTTGAAGCTGGAAAAGGGCAGAGTGAGGCTGGACAGGAGGAACAAGGGCTGGGATCTGAGGGTGGGGGATCCCTGGACCAGGCTGCCCAGAGAGGGGCTGGAGACCCCATCCCTGGAGCCATTCAAGCTCAAGCTGTCTGGGGCTCTGGGCAACCTGGTGTGGTGAGTGCTGGCCCTGCTGCTAGTAGGGGGGTTGGACTGGATACCCTTTGGAGGTCCCTTCCAGCCCAACACATTCCATGATTCTATATCCCAGTGCTTTTTCATTCAAGCTGGATACCTAATCTGCTGCTGCTGTCAGCTCCATTCAAACCTTCTTCTAGAGCATCAGTTGTGTAGATTTGACACCATCTGTAGGCTCTTGATGCTTGTGAGGTTCTTCTATATGGGGGAGGACCACCATGGTCATTGAACAGACAGAATTGGGTGGTTTACTGCACTGAGAGAAATCTGCAGTAGTTCTGTCAGACCAAATCAGGCTGGATGCAGCTCTGGGCAGTCCGGTCTGCTTAGAGATGTCTCTGCCCATGGGGCTCTGCTGAGTCAGCTTAGTCTTCTCCAGCTTTAAAAGATAGGATCTGAAAGGAGAAGAGAAGAACAACTGCACTGATTGATATTATTTTATAGTTGTTATCAGTAGCTCTTGTGGTGCTGCTGGTACAACTGATGGATCCCAGGGCCATTCCATGCGGAAAAGCTGGCCTGGGACCCAGAGTCAGAGTTCAGATTACAGTGGCAATAGGTAACTCAGTATCTCCCCTGTTTGCCTCGCTGTAAAAATGCTTGGGAATGACCCAGTTCGACCCTGCCAGTTCTCTCTGACCTCGTCCTTTCCAGGATGCTGCTTAATTTGCACTAATTACATTCCATTCTGACAGGAACTTGGACATTGTCTCAAGCTCCCAGGTATTTTCACTGCCACACTCCAATACAGCGGACTCTGAAGGCTGAGTACAACAGCAGCAAAGAGTAATTTATGAAAACACTTCAATGTAACGCACAAATAGTTTGCATTTAGCCTCTGTCTGTGCAAAAATGCCCCTTAGAGTTTGATTTGGTGCTTTAATCATCTTGAATTCTTCTGGGATTCAGGAGAGCTGGGTAAACCCTGTGGTAGAAGTTCAGAGTAATAAAGATCACAGAATCATCAAGTGTTAGCGATTGGAAGGGACCTCGAAAGATCATCCAGTCCTTAGAAGGGGGATGGTTAGTAGATCAAGAGAGGTTTTCCTCCCCCTCTACTCTCCCCTGGTGAGACCACATCTGGAATCTTGTGTCCAGTTCTGGGCCTCTCAGTTCCAGAAGGACACAGAGCTGCTGGAGAGAGTCCAGCACAGAGCCACAAAGATGATGGAGGGAGGGGAGCATCTCCCTGCTGAGGAAAGGCTGAGGGAGCTGGGGCTCTTGAGCTTGGAAAAAAGGAGCCTGAGGGGGGACCCTATGACNTCCTGCTCTGGTGGGGGGATTGGACTGGATGATATTTTGAGGTCCTTTCCAATTCCTAACACTGTGATTCTGTGATTTATCTCTGAAGCCCCTGGTCCCTGCTTTGCTGATTTTCATGGAGCTCATCATCCCAGATCCCTCTGCATCACAGACAACACATTCTTAATTAAAAGATCCAGGTGTTTTCCCTCCCTATGTGAGTGATCCTGAGGAGACTCCACCATGGGTTTCTATACCTGTTGCAGTCCACAGAGAGTGAGTGGAACCCACTTGGTGTCTTTAGGAGCGATTGAGGGCAACGGCGATGCGGCACGAACCGCAGAGCCGCGTGTTGAGAGCCGGGGGGGACCATCCTCTCCACACCAGCTCTCAAAGCGACAGGTAAAAAAGCACTGAGCGCCTGCCAAGGTTTTGTATGACTTTGAAAAGAACGAGATAGGAGCCATTGTCCGAGCTGCAGCGAGGCTTTTAGGCAGAGACAGTATCAGCGAAGTAGTTGCGTGTTTCAAAATATTGTTTCATTTTAAAGCGCAGTGCACAGGGGATGGGTGAAACGGGATACACCAATTTGAACCGGGGCGTATAATGCAGCTCTGTGTTTGGAGAGACAGAGGCACCCCGGACCCAAAATCCCTGGAGCTGTCTTTCAAAGAGTGATAGTTACGGAAATTAGCAGTGCAGAAATCCATACTAATCATTCATCGGGCGGATTATTAACTGTCTTACCAGTGTTATTAGGAGAGGGACCAGCCCCCGAGCAGGGCAGAGGGGCAGGAGCTGCTTTTCCCAAAGCAGCACCCCCAGCTCCTATCCCACATTGCAATCTCTTGCTCGTGGTGGGAATCCTTTTCTAAGCAACTGTCTGCAGGAAGAGGAAATCATCTCATCTTCACCTGAACTTAAGCAACTCTTTGTTGTGCCCAAGATGCCAAAGCAGAGTGAAGGAGGTGAGACCTAATCCTGAGGATGAGCTCCTTCTGCTCCTATACGAGCACCTCATGGCCTTCAGCCCATCCTTCTGACCAAACAGGGTTGGCTTGGGACTAACTGAAAGGTGAGAACTTGGAGAGGAATCCATGCTTAATCAGGCTGGAGTTAATCAAATCATAGAATCATAGAAGGGTTTAGGTTGGGACCTTAGAGATCATCTGCTCCCACTCCCTGCCAGGGGCAGTGATGCCTCTCAGCCAGACTTGGTTGCTTAAGGCCTTGTCCAACCTGGCCTTGAACACCTCCAGGGAGGGGGCAGCCACAGCCTCTCCAGGTAATCGATTCCAGAGTCTCTCCACCCTGGCAATGAAGAACATCTTCCTCAGATCTAGGCTGACCCTTCTATCCTTCAGTTCCAAACCTTTTCCCCTTGTCCTGTCACTGGATCCCCTTGGGAGAAATCCCTCTCCAGCCTTCCTGGAGGTTCCCTTCAGAAAATGGAAGGAAGCTCTAAGGTCCCCTTGGAGTCTTCCCTAGGCTGAACAACCCCAGCCTATCCCCATAGCGGAGAGGCTCCAGCCCTTGGATCATCTCTGTGGTCTCCTCTGGACTCACTCCAGCAGTTCCATGTCGTTCTGATGTTGGAGATGCAGTATTCAAGGTGGGGGTCTCACGAGAGCAGAGTAAAGGGAGAAAGTCACCTCTCTCACTTTGCTGGCCCCACTTCTCTTGATGTATCCTAGGATAGGGTTGGTCTTCTGAGTGTCTGGTGCCTGTAGACCTGTGAGCCCAGTGCTTGCATTGAATAGTCCTGGCTGTAAATGGGCAGGTGAACTCAGGCTGTGCCTAAATATTGTATTTAACACATGAGGAGTTCTCACAGCTCAGCTTACTGACAAACTTCACCTAACTAGGGAAGAGTAAGTTATCTTAGGCCCAGCTGAGCTTCCCGAAGGGAATTTTGCATTAAGCTTTGCCTTTTGGTTTTATCAAACAGTTTTTCAAGTATCAACTTAAAACCAACTTCTTAGGGAAAAGGACACCTTAGTGCTTTGGAAGGGTGAGTTTTGGAACAATGAGTTTTGGAAGGGTGAGTTTCAAGTTTGCCCCTTGCCTGTTCCCATCATTGAGTGAAAGAAAATTAAATTACACTCCTTGGGTTCAAGGATTTCAGTCTGAGAGTCCTACTCTAGCTGGTATCTGCACCATAAGAGAAACAAAGAGCACAGAGGAGATAAATAATACTTGAAAAAGACAGAATCTTTTTTGTCTGCTGCTTTATCTGTAGCTCGGCTGTGTTCCTTAAGTGTTGAAAGGGCCACTTTCTTGGCAAGTATGACACAAATAACCTTCACCCTTGACTGCACTGGCTGAGGCCGCTGTAAATTTGAGGAGAAAGGACATGAACAAGAGTTACTCTATGTGACATTCGCAGGGGATGGAGAAATCAATGAGAATCCCAGCCCACTTGTCCTGAGATTGTTTTGGCAGATGAGAGGTGCTTTTGCTGTGCCCAGGTGGCCACGGTGGCCAAGGGCATTCTGGCCTGTATTAGAAACTGTGTGACCAGCAGAAGGAGGGAGGTGACTGTCCCTCTGTACTCAGCACTAGTAAGGCCACACCTTGAGTACTGTGTCCAGTGTTGGGCACCTCAGTACAAGAGAGACATTGAGGTGCTGGAGCGAGTGCAGAGGAGGGCAGTGAAGCTGCTGAAGGGTTTGGAGAACGGATCTTACAAAGAGTGACTGAAAGAGTTGGGATTGTTTAGTTTGAGGAAGAGGAGGCTAAGTGGAGATCTCATCACTCTCTACAGCTACCTGAAAGGACACTGTAGAGATGCTGGTGCTGGTCTCTTCTCACAGGTTATTAGTGACAGAACCAGAGGGAAGGGCTTCAAGTTGCAACAGGGGAGGTTCAGACTGGACATCAGGGGAAAGTTCTTCAAGGTCAAACACTGGAACAGGCTGCCCAGGGAGGTGGTTGACTCCCCATCTCTGTCTGTGTTCAAGAGTCACCTAGCTGTGGTGTTAGGGGATAGAGTTTAGGGGTGAACTTGCAGAGTAGAGTTAATGGGTGAACTTGATGATCTAGAGGGTCTTTTCAAACATGAGTGATGTCCCCTGTGGGGAGTCCCTGTGTAGAGCTGGGCAAGGTGGGTTCAAGGCTTATTGTTGAGTTTTGCCACGTCAGGTGCTGAGGTACCCATCACCAATCCTCTGAATAGGGCTGTGGGTAGTCCCAGCCCTTGGTGAGCAGACATGAAGCATTTGGGGAAAAGAATTTGGGATCTGATGGTGTGATGGCATTGCAAAACCTCCTCAAGTATTCCTGGGTGTAAACATGGCTTGGAGTCCCATGAAGGACTTGATGACTTAGAGGTCACAACAAAGCCCTGGAGAGGTTTTGGAGGCTGCCACTCTAGAGGTATTCAAAACCCTCCTGGATGTAGCCTTGTGCATTGTGTTTTAGGCAAGAGGGGTTGGACTTGATCTCTTGAGGTCACTTCCAGCTCCGAGTATTCTGTGGTTCTGTGATTCTGTTATTGTCCTCAATGATCTGAGAGGTCCTTTCCAATCTGGCTGATTCTGTGAAGGCTCAGGGGTCTGGTGAAGGAGCTTCCAGCCAGTATGAAGCAAGTGGAGCCTTTGGAAAGCTCAGCCTGAACATTTGCATAATGTGATCTACTCATCCTGTGCCCTCCACTGAGCAAGGAGGGAGAGTTTCCTTGTCATGAGGCAGCTTAAAAGAATCATTTCTAGATACAATTTTTTTTCCCAAAGAAAGTGTTTGTAATTTCAAAAATTAAACCTCTTCTCTCGAGGGTAAACGGATCGTCTAGAATTTCAGGGTTCCACTTAGGACCGATCCTCCGCACTAGTGTAGTCGGAGCATTTTTAAACGAATGCAAATGGTTGGAAGGCAGTAATTAAATTTCTCAGTTTTGTATTTTTAGAAGCAATTTCATAATCCTCTCAGATAGATTCGAAAGCGCTTCCCGAGATTTTTCACTGTTCTAAACATTTTTTGTTTAAATTACAGCGAGCCGCAGCATATGGTTGTATTTACGCTGTGAATAAGCTTTAGGGTATTTTCTTGCTGTCTATCCCTGCGGCAGAGCTGCTTAGGGAAATCTTCAGACTCCTAGCAAAGCATTTTCATGATTTGGAAAAATGTCTCTTTTGTTGTTGTTGTTGTTGTTGTTGAAGGCTGGATTTAGAGAATTGCAAAAAAAATCTGCATTGAAAGCACAGTAATCACTTCACACGTTTGACAGAATCTGTTCTCGAGTAGTGCCGACACCATCGAGGCAGCTCCTGGGTACAGCTGGTGGGTTTCTTTTTCCCCTGTCTCTATACTGGAGTTGGTGTGGTAGAGCACCACCCAGAGCTCAGCTCTCTCAGGGGGACAGCCCTATACCCCGAGAATCTCCACAAATACCTCTTCCCCCGTGTTAGCACAGCTAGAGCTGAGAACATTCAGCGATCTGAGCCATGATAACCAGCACAAACATTTGCATCTCAGCCCCTTACCCATGGATGGGATTTTAATGAACCCTTCTTGCCTCACCACGGACACTGGTTCTGATAATAGTATCTGGCTCTGACCCCGGCGCTATCTGCGCAGTGATTCATCCAGCTATGAAGCAGGACAAGGCTTTAATAAGAGGCTTCGTATTGCCAGGGGCAAAGTGAGAGCGAAAACTTATCAACAGCGCTGAACTTTGATTCTGTGCTTTAAATATAATCCCATTATTATGTCTCATAAATAAAGAGATGAAGGTGGGGAGGCCACGAGCTGGTGATTATAGGGGGATGCGGTCGAAGCACGTTCAGGAATTGTGTTTGGGTTGGGTGATATAAAGGATTTGGTTTTTAAAGAGTTTTAGGTTGGTTTTCTGGAATGTTTGGACCTTTACTCTCACAAGGAAAGGGTTTCCCTGACGTGGGAGCAGCTGCATAGCCTTTCATAGAGCCATAGTACCATCACGGTTGGAAAGACATTCAAGATCATCAAATGCAACCGTCTGTCCTACAACCCCAACCACTAACCTAGCTCCTGAAACACCTTGGATGCCCCCTTCTTTTCATCATCTTTGTGGCTCTGCACTGCACTCTCTCCAGCAGCTCTGTGTCCTTCTGGAACTGAGGGGCCACGAACTGGAAACAAGACTCCAGAAGGGGTCTCAGCAGGGTAGAGTAGAGGGGGAGGAGAACCTCTCTCAACCTCCTAACCACGCCCTTTCTATTCCACCCCAGGATGCCACTGGCCTTCTTGGCCACCGGGGCCCATTGCTGGTGCTGGCTCCTGGCCATCCTGCTGGCCACCAGGACATTTGATGCATTTACACCCACTCTGTTGCTAGTGAAAATAACAAGTTCTGCTATAAAAGGTATTTTTCTCCCTAAACGTAAGGTGATACCTTAATGTAAAGATTAATTTTACTTGATCCCATCTCCAGCTCTCACCGGTGCAAATCTATAAAGGACAATTCAACTGCTCAATAGCAGCAGGAATTTCTTGCTGTGCAGAACAGCCTCACTTGAGCCCTCGACAGTAATGAAGAAGGAAGGAAATATTAGAGGGTTTCAAGGATCAAGTAGAGATGTCTGCATTTTATTTCGAAACTTGGGGGTCTCTGAACAGCTGTTTGAATTTGGCCACATCCAGGCCTTCTCCAGTATACTGCTTTCCTGCTGTGGGATTCTTGGGATAAGTTGGAGTTTTAAGACTATTAGAGCTGCTGCTGAGGTTTGCTCTTGCTGGCAAACTGTGCTGCACACTGCCGAAATACCTGCGGTAACGTAAAGCTGGGAATGTATTAAAACACAGGCCAGGCAAGGAAAACCTCCTCCCATGGTCTTCTAATACATCCTGCTCCCAGCTCCGACCTTCCAGGCTGAGTGATGAAGGAGGTCCTCTGTTTCTTCCTGATGAACTTCATTTTTTGATGGGATTATCTGTAATTAGTGAGGCCCAACATTTCAGAAGACTCGATTAGACAGAGCAAAAGTCTTGTAGGTCTGCACTGTTGGGTACCCTGACACCACTTGACTGTGATCCTCACCACCTGCACCACGGGCACAGCAGCTCTCTGTGTGTCAGCAGCAGAATTGTGTTGAGTTTGTACCTCTAAGCATTTGAATGCGTTCAAGCATCAAGCACTTAATGGGATGGCTTGGCACTGGTGGGACAGATCCCACTCTGGCAGGGAGGTTGGACTAGGTGATCTTTTAAGGTCCCTTCCAACCCCTACCATTCTGTGATTCTGTGTCAGGATGAGGTAGAACACCATGATGACCTCTCTGTGTAGGTGTCTTCTTGTCAGGGCAGCTCAGTTATGGGTTCTGTGTCCTTTCCTGCTGTCAGAATCACCTCTCCTCCTTCCTTTTTGACTGGAAAAGGTTCTTTGTACTCCTCCTTCAGGAAATCTGTGGCTGTTAATACACACGAGGGTATTTATCATCTTCCCTAAGTGTTCAAAAAATAAAGCCTACTTCATGGTTGATGGATGTCATCTTTCTTTCCACACAAATAGAGTGATAGAGCACTGCTGTGTGCTGCAAGAAACCACCCCCCTCCTTTTTGCAGAGGCATCTGTGTATAGAACTGTGTATGTACAGCTTTATCTAGCAGTGTATTTGGATATTAAATAGGTACCACAGCTGAAATGGCAATAAACAGAGAAACAACAGGCCTTGCTGTGATTGTAGTGCTGATTAGGAGTGCAAATTAGATTTAGATTTCCTAACTATCCGACAGCAGCTCAGCATTTGATTTTTTAGGGGGTTTTTTTGTGTGTGCGTGTCCTTTGTGTATGAACATTTCCATTAAAATTTACAAAGGGCTTGAACTGGATTAGACTCCCACAGTCACTTTGAAATAACAAAATACAACTTGGCTGACAGGGGCTGTTTAGAAACCTTTTGCAAAAATTATCTTCAGAAAAACGTTAGCACTTAGCGCTTGCAAAATGTCTACTTTTGTCTAGGCCCCCTCTGCCAAGGGTCTTGCCGCGAGGAGGATAAATTATCCGACTTGCAGAGATAAACCACAGAGAGGTGAGATTACTGAAGCTGAATGCTAGAAACTCCCAGCACTCCGTCCCTCCTCTACAGCCTGAATTTAAACCCCTGGCTCTGGCTGTGTCAATCAGGCCCATAATGAATGCAGTACTCAATAGGGTTGGTTGGGGTTTGGGGTTGGTGGTGGGGTTTTTTTTCCCCTTTTCTAGAAGATGCAATTAATGTTTTTGGCTTGAGACACCTCGTTTATAATAAATGTATGGAGCCCACTAAAAGGGCTTCGGAGTAATTTAGGGAATTATCAGAGCAGCTAAAAGCCTGCTTTGAGGAGTCGCTGTTGGCATAAAGAGAGGGAAATGCTGCCTTACACAGCTACATCAATTCGCTATGACCAAACACACTGTGGTGCTGCTGGACATCAGCTGGGGTCTGGGCCATGGGCAAGGACTCAATGAAAAACCTACTGTGCTGGTGTGGTCTCAGTGCTCTTTTGTGGTGTGTGTCTACAGGAATGCCTTTGGGGTAAAGGGGGGGGGGGTCTAAGAGCAGGATTTTCCTCCCACAGTAATGTCTTCCAAAGAAGCAGTGAGAAGCAGTTTCCTGGCTGAAACAGGAGGGTGCAAAACTACCTTAGCAATAGGTGGTGACAGTTTCTTTTAGTCTTCTTTATGCTCCGCGTGTATTAAGTTAGTGGCTGACTAACAGTATCTCTGGATTTATCTACCCTAGAAGCCTCTTGACAGAGTAATGCCCTCCCCACTTTATTTACTGATGAAGATTTGAGCTCTGAGTATGTGACGGTGGGGACATTGGAGGGGTCAGAGGACGGAGGGGGGTTTCACAGGGAAGGACTGCAGCAGGGTGGATCCGTTCAGTGTGGGTTAAGGATTGGTGGAAGTGGTCATAGAATCACAGAATCATCAAGGTTGGAAAAGGCCTTCAAGATCATCACATCCAACCTTCTGCCCTACAACCCCCAACCACTAACCCAGCTCCTCAAACACCCTGTCTGTCTGGTTGTTGAACCCAGCTCATTGAACTGGGTGAGACTGTCATTTTGCATCTAAAATCTGGGAGTTTTGGGAATGATGGTATCCGGGGAAAGGAGATGGTTTGTTGAGGAAAGGGGAGACACCAGGAAATCTCCATTCAAGTGAACACTTTATCCTGGTGCTCTCTGCCTCGAGTTCCCATCCTGTGCAAGCTGGAGGTGAATCCAACCCAGTAAATCCAGCTTGGACACTGTGTACATGTTGTGTCTAATGCTGGTATTTAGGGCCAGACACTGACTGCAGTTTTCTTCTGGGCCTCTCATGTTAATGCACATAAAGCCTGAAGTCTCAGATCTGTCATCGATAAAGTTACCCTCCTTCCTCATTTGCTCCATGTATCTCACTCAAGGTTTTTTCTCAGCTTGAAAACACTCCGGCATCACAGTGAGATGCTGCGTGGGTGTGTGGCGAATTTACTGCAGGACAAGGGCCTTTAACTATGAATTCCTCTTGGCAGACTGTGCTTGCTCGTGTCTGTGAGGAGCACCCGGAACAATGGAGCTCCGTGGCTCACAGCCTTCCAGGCACAGTGATGAGACGGGGATAAGCCCTGAGAATTAACCCTGAGCTCAGCACCGCAGCTCTCAGTGCTGTCCTGCCGCAGCCTGCAAACTTCGCAGCCGATTTGCACTGCACTCGAGGTCTGGAAAGAGAATGAAACCAAGAGTTTTGTGTTTCCAAACAGGGGTTTGCGTGGCTGTGGTGTGAACAATGTTCTGCAAAGGTAGGGTGTTATTCATAAAATTACCATGAGGAAAGTTTTAGGGCTTTGTAACCAGCTGCAGGTGACCTGATGCTCTGCCCCTTTACCCTGAAATCTGAAAACCATCTAGACACGTCGTTGCATCCAACCACATTTGTTTGGGCTGAATGAAAGTCCTCCTGTACCTTCTGCTGGTGCCCCATTCCCATTTTATAATGAGATCGTGTCCCTCCCCTCGGGGTCTCACAGGCTCTTTGGGCTGTTGGGGGTGAATTTGCTGCCCTGGCTGTGGGTGGCCATTGGGTTGATTTGCTTTTAAAGTGCTAAAAACAGCAGCCAAACACTCAAGTGACCCATAGCACACTGAGAAAAAAGTCCATCTGCATTTTAAATCCAAAACCTTTGTTGTTCAGGCAGTGCTTGGATGTTTTAATTAATTAATGCTGTAAGTGATGGGTTTGATATTGAGGAATTGATATCAAATGTTTTCAATATTTGCATTCTTTTGTGAAAATCTACTGAAGATGCTTGAGAGGGGAGGTTTAGTAGTCTAAAGAGTAAGAACTGAATTTGGGATGAGCTTGAGATGCTGAAGGGAGGGGGGCATCTCCCTGATGATAAAAGGCTGAGGGAGCTGGAGCTCTTGAGGTTTGAAAGGAGCCTGAGGGGTGACCCCATGGATGTTGATCAAGATGGAAAGGGTGGGTGTAAGGAGGAAGGAGCCAGGCTCAGTGGCACCCAATGACAGGACAAGGGGCACCGGGTGTCAGCTGGAACAGAGGAGGTTCCACATCAAGATGAGAAGAAACTTCTTCCCAGTGAGGGTGCCAGAGCCCTGGAAGGTGCTGCCCAGGGGAGTTGTGAAGTCTCCTTCTCTGGAGACGTTTCAAACCCACTTGGACTCTTGTGCGACTTGGTCTAGGGGATCCTGCTGTGGCAGGGGGATTGGTCTGGATGGTCTTTCAAGGAGCCTTCCAATCCCTAACACTCTGTAATTCTGTGAGTTGCTTGCAAAGCATCTGTAAATCGTGGACTGTTCCCAAACTCACACAAAGCCAGTAACTCGAGTAGTGAGTATCTGACAGATGTGACAATTAACTCATAGAAGCTTGTGAATAAAAGCAAGGAGAGCAATAAATCCAGTGATTCATCACCGTTGTGTAACCATGAGGTTTTATGCTATCCGGGGAAGATGAAAGTTGGCCTGAGTACAGAACAGCAGCTTATGGATGAGGTCAGGAGATGCTAGGGTAGTAACACGACGGTGTGTCATTAGTAAATAATTAATTTAAATCAGCATAGTTCAGCACAAGTTAGCAATTCAGAAGTTTCCACTGCCGTCTGTGAGCTGGCATCTCCCATATAATTAGTCCAGGACTATGTCCTGATTGCTCTGAAGGCAGTGCAGAGAGGCACATCCCTTCTGTTCTCTCTTGGACGGAGGTCATGGCTCTGGATGTTGTCTATAGCTGTGATGGTTCCAAACCTACTGGGTGAGTCCCTTCAAGGCAGCTTCCTCCAGTCACCTCGATGGCACCTGATTATGCAGAAGTCAACCTGGTCTTAATTTCTATGCATGGAGAGGTGTGTCTGCCTAAGTATAAATTTAATCTGTTTTAATTCAGTGCAAAATCCATCTCTCCAGCCCATAATTTCTAAAAACCTTCCAACTTCAGACCAAAGACAAAAGCTTCCCTGTCCCTTAAGGTTGGCCATAAGCATCACGTGGAGTAACTTCACAGTAACCACTGTTATCCATGTGTGTGCTTCCAGGAGTGGGCAGGATGGCGATGGCAGGCTCCGCTCCCCATCAATTAAAGGGTTAACTGCCAACACCGAACACAAACAGGAGATGCAAGCAAATAGTCCCAGCAGAAATTGGACCCATCACTTCCCTCTAATGAAAACCAGATTCACTCCTGCAACAATCATTCCACTGTTCCTAGATACCGTTCCTGGCCCGAGAGGAGCGTTATTGTTGTTGCTATTAAAAACCCCAAACCCATACACTGCATTGCTGGAGCTGATCGCTTTTATCCTCTGCTTTTCCTTCTGGAAATCAATGAAGTCTAAAGGTTTGGCAGGTCCTGAAGCAAAAGGAAAGGAGTTAGCACGGCCATTGGTCAGTGTAAATGAACTTGGATAAAATCACTGACATCACACCAGAGAGTCTGAAATCTGAGACCTGTGATTCTGTTTTATTTGGAGGGGGGGCTTGTATAAGGGCTGCTACTGCCCAACTCTCCACCAAGGGAGTCGCTTTGTAGTGCTCACTTTGACTTGGTCTAGGCGATCCTATGAGGCAGGGAGATTGGACTAGATGATCTTTCGAGGTCCATTCCATTCCCTAATGATTCTGTGACTCGGTTGGACTGTCAGGTTTAGGGTGGATGATGAGAGGGTTCCTGTGTTGGATCTGTCCTTGCTCAGAGCAGGACACTCATTTCTGAGCTCATTAGAGAGATGAAAAGTGACTACACCCGTGACGGAGCTATGTATTGATTTCCTTAGGGGAAAAAAACCCAGGCAAACAAATTTAAACCCAGTCGAGTTTTTGTGGAACCTTGAAAATACCTTTTTCTCGCCCAATTTTGCTTGAATTGTGAATATTTTTGCAGGTCCTTGTTGAGATTTCTTGGGTACCATGTGAAGGCTTTTGTGTGCTTTCAGCTTGCTGACCTCACGAGCGACACACACTTGGTCTGCGCCGACCTAATCAAAATACCCGGTGCCGAGGCTTTTTTTAGCTGTTGGTTTGGATTTCATGCTCTGTAAGTGATTTCCTAGAGGATAGAACGGGATTTGCGTCTGACTGCACAAGAAGCAGAATCCAGACTTTTATCTCACTCAGCATTTCCTTTAAACAGACAAATCAGCTGGGAGGTCTTTATGGACTTATCCTGCTCCTTGAGACCCCACGACAGTCGGGCTCTTGTGTGGAGGCTGCTGTTCCAACCTTACACAAACGTCCCAGTGATTTCCAAACAGACATTTGTTTTGGCTACAATAATATTTTCCTTTCATTCGCTGCTATGAGCTTCAATGTTCCCAAGGAATCACTTCTGCAAGGTGTTTGAGGGTCTTGGTGTTGTCAGAGTTTCTTCTGACCGTGCCTAGCAGTGAGTGTGTGATGATGAGGATGGCACAGGGTTAGACTGAAGGACTTGTGTGATATTTAATTGTCCAGCAATATGAGAATAAGATTCTTTGCTGTCCTCAGCCTATTTGGCTTTTCCATTTTCAAGGGGCCAGATAGATATCAGCCGATTCCCTCGCTACCCCAAGCAAAACCCCAAGTATTGGCATCACTTTTACACGTAGTAAACATCTGAGAGATCTAATGACACAGTGGAGACTGGAGTAGGTAGTCAAGAGTAAACCCCTGGGTTGTGCTGGGATTCCTCTTGTCTGATGTGGATTCTGCTAGAAGACAGGAAAACCACCACTAGCTTCAGTCAGAGACAGCTCTGCTCTGTGAAAAGACCCAAACTTCTTGTTTGGGTCCTGCTTCCCAAAGTTTTCCTCCCCCTTGGCCTTCTACCCAGTCACCCAGCAGCTGGGACCTTGCCTGGAAGCTTCAAACCATGACCTCTCATCCTATCAATCCCTGCCCTTGGGAACAGCCTTCCCCAGCCTTCTGACAGCCCCTTTTAGGGGTTGGAAGGTCTCTAGAAGGTCCCCTTGGAGTCTTCCAGTTCAGATTTGGCTGGCAAACATTTGCTTAGCCTTGATAGAACAAGAGCAAACAGCCTCAAGTGGTGCCAGGGGAGGGTTAGGTTGGCCATCGGGAGAAATCTCTTCCCTGACAGAGTGCTCAGGGGTTGGAACAGGCTGCCCAGGGAGGGGGGAGTCACCGTCTCTGGAGGGGTTCAAAATATGAGTAGCCCTAGGGAGCAGGGTTTAGTGGGCAGGGTGGGGTTGGGTTGATGGTTGGACTGGATGAGCTTGGAGATCTCTTGCAACCTCTATGATTTTATGATTAATGTCAGGGTGATTTTGCAGGGCCTTCCATGGGTGTGCAGGTCTGGGCGTGTAACATGCTGGCACAGGAGTGTGAAGAGCTCTCCCCATTCAGAGGGTGCTGTTTGCAGGGAGCTGCATCGCTTCCCATTCATTCCCACAACACTCCAAATCCTGCTGACCCAAGCCAAAACCTCTCTGCTCTCTTCTGCTCTTGGGGAGGAGTTAGGGATTTGTGAATGTGTGAAAGTATTAGCTGCCAGTTATAACTGGAACTGAGCCTAGAGGAACCCAAATCCTTCAGCGGGAAAGTTTGTAATACACGATCTCTGGAACTGGCCCAGCTTTCAAAACCAGGAAGCATTAATGGGAATAAATGTGAGCACCATTAGCACTTCCCAAGGCGTGATTTATTAGGGGGCATTTTCATGGCAAAATCCTGTTTAGTTGCACAATCTTGTTCATTTAAATAGGAGATGTCATTACCGGATGAGGTTATTAAGTACCCAGACCTGAAGGGGAGGGAACCCCTTTTAACACACAGTTGCTTTTCTCCTTAGAAGAGATTTCTGAACTTCTCCAAAGAATGAAGGGAGTTGGAGTGAAGATTTCTGATCTTGCTGCAGGTTTGCTTTCTCCCAGTCAATGAAAAGCAACTGTTACCACTTAGAGAAGATTGAATTAAGACCTCAACATGTTTTACTTTAACAGGAAGAAATAGGTTGTCCAACTATCACTGCACTCAGTTATCTGCTAAGTTATACTCAGCATCTGACTGATTCATGGAGGCAATGCTAATGATGCTGAGTTTTTTCTATTACAAGATATTTCTTCCCCCTAATGTCTTGCCCCTGTAGTCAGTCTGTTGCCTGTAAAACCCTTCTCCTTTCCTCTCCTCCTTTGATCTGCTGGTTAGGGTTCACCTCCTTCATTTTTTGCAATTACCAGTCTGGAGTGAGGATGGCCCTGACCTTTTTACCAGCAGTCTGGCAGACACATGGGACAGGAAGCTTGGGTTTGATTTCAGCCTTCGCTACTATTCATCTTGGATGGATTACACCAGTAGCAGCAGCTCCAACTGTCTCAGAGCCCTTTTTGTGATAAAGCAGAGGTAACCTCTCCTGGACACAGGGAAACGTGCAGGTCTGTGCTCTCTGACTCGGGATGGACCAAAGGAGCGAATTACTTTGGTGGGTAACGGGATGCAGTAGCCCCTGGTGTATGTTACTATACTGGGAAGAATTTCTTTCATATCCAGTTGAGCAGCAGTTACCCCAGAGCACTGCCTGCTCTGGAGAAGAATCTCTATGCATGTCAATACAGCAAACGAGTCTGCTCCAGAAAATAAAGAAGGGACTTGCTTCTGTCCTGCTGCTGCAAGCTGCACTCTTCTGCTTTGGGGCTTTTGGATCTACAGCAGCGGCAGAATCAAACTGCCCTAAGTGCTTTGTGAAAGATTAGGATAGGGTTTAGGTTTGAATTTGAAGAGGCTGGATATGTTTGGGCAGTTTCTGCTCAGCTTGGGTGAGCTGGGTTATTCCCACCTTGCAGAAAGGCTGCTGCTCTGTAGTTTACATCAGTGCAACCTCACAGTGAGAGTTGGCAGAGACTTTTCCTTTTCCTTTGTTCCTGCAGCTTAAAAATAACAGAGAATTTGTTTTTTCATAGCTGGTTTTGATTGTGTTTTCGTGTGTGTGTGTGTCTGTAGGAGAGAGAGAGAGAAAGTGAGAGAGAGCTTGCTCCTCTGTTTTATCGTTTCCCAGCAAAACACAGAAACCAGACAGGCTTCACCAAAGAAAGACAAGAAATGTGCTAATTCCTGTAGCGGGGCTGTGATTTATAAAGCAGAATAAAGTGAAGACAGGCTCATAAGCACAGGGCAGGGGGTGGGGAGCTGGAGAGATGAGCCTGTGGAATGACATTAGAGCTTTACCTGCTCGCTGAGGGTATCTGTGGATTTAAATGACATCTCAGGGGACAGTATCAAACTTCTAAATTCCATTCATCCATCAGATGGGAGAACAAGACCTGGCTTTCAGTCGGGCAGGAGCTGGAGATTTCTCCTGGAGTAAATGAGCTCAGACCACACAGATAAAGAGCGTCTTCTGTTCCGTTTTGAAACATTTCAGGGGAGAATCATCTGTCACTCGGCTCCGAGCTGGAGGCCTTTCAGCTTCCCACCGAGGTGCAGAGTCCGGCGCAACAGGGACCCTTTTCAAACTCTTCCCAATTCTTCATCCTGTTTTAACTTCCAGAATTTGCTGCACAACTTCTTAGAGTTTAAAGCAACCCCCTCACCCCCCCAGCACTGGAACACTGCAGGTAATTTCAGCTCACAGCAGCAATCCTGGGAAGGGGTCGTCTGGGTCCTGCTCCCTGGTGTTGCCCAGAGCTGCTCCTTTAGGAATTTTGTGGCCATTGGCTTTTTTTCCCCCCACCTAGTAACTTTCCATCCTAATAAACCAAACAGCAAATGAAATCGATTTGTGTGGGGACTTAAGAAGGGGCTGGAGAAGAGGAGACTCTGGAGAGATCTTATAGCAGCCTTCCAGTATCTGAAAGGGGCTGCAGGAAAGCTGGGGAGGGGCTGTTTCCAAGGATTTGGAGTGGTAGGAGCAGGGGGAATGGCTTCCAGTTGGAAGAGGGAAGGCTTAGACTGGAAGTCAGAAGGAAATTCTTCACCATGAGGGTGCTGAGACCCTGGACCAGGTTACCCAGGGAGGTTGTGGCTGCCCCCTCCCTGGAAGGGTTCAAGGCCAGACTGGATGGGGCCTTGAGCACCCTGGTCTGGTGGGGGCTGTCCCTGCTCATGGCAGGGTGTTAGAATTAGATCTCTTCCAACCTGAACCTTTCTATCAGTCTATGAATTAAGTTTTCCTGTGTGGATTCTTGACCTGTCTGTGTTGCCTTGAGTTTTACCTGGATTCAAATGTAGTTTCATTGTTCAGATAGTTTCAGAGAAGGGTCCTGAACATGCTTGTCTCCTTATAGTTTTCCTTCTCGCAGGCTTGAAGACAACTCCCCCTTGGAGCTCTCTCCAAGTCCCTTGTTTAGTATCTCGGTCAGCCTAAATAATGTTGCTTTTATTTGGCTGCAGAGAGCAGAGTAGCTTTTACACAGAATCAAATAGAAATGCTGGGTTGTGCAGGGAGGGGAAGGGGGTGCAGGCAGTGTACAGAGAACAGAGGAGAATATAGTGGTTCTACTCCTTGCACTGTAGGGATGGTGGAGACTGGTGTTCAGACAGCCCTTTTCTGGTGGCATTGGAGTGATGGTTGGCCTTAATGATCTTGGAGGTCTCTTCCAACCTTAATGATTCTATTTTCCTCAAGCTTGAGCCCAACCGCCGGGCTGGGTGAGGTGGACATCTCGGCTCTGAGATCCCGGGGTGGGTCTTCCTGCACAAACTGACCTGCTGCCCCATGTGCTGTGTGGGGTCATGGGCTGGGCAAGAAAAACACCAGATCAAACCTGCTCTCCCTGGTTTTATCTTTAAAGAGAAGCAAAAGCACCAAGATGTAATGAAGTCCCCTGGCTGTCCCAACCTGCCAAACCCCAGAATCACTGGAAAACCCCATGTGTTGTTTAGGTTTTTTTGTTAAATATTTCATCTTGATTTCCAGAACAAATGAGTTTGGGGAAAGTGGAGATAAGGATCTAAAATGCAAATCACCAGCTCATTTCATTGAAAGCTGCCATGGAAACATATCCCCACTTCACTTCCTACAAAGGCTCCATCGGTACTTCTGATCCTAATGATTTCCACCCAATTCACAGCTGCCTGGGTCAGGCCCCATTTCTGGACTATCAGACAGGAATGTGTCTCTTATGAAGAGAGGCTGAGGGAGCTGGGGTTGTCCAGGCTGGAGAAGAGGAGACTCAGAGGGAACTATCTCCCTCTCTACAACTCCCTGAAGGGAAGTTATAGACAGATGGGGGTCAGGCTCTTCTCCCAAGCAAACAGCACCAGGATGAGAGGGCAGGGTCTGAAGCTGCCAGGGGAGGGTTAGGTTGGCTGTCAGGAAGCCCTTCCTCAGGGAAAGGGTGCTCAGAGCCTGGACTGGACTGTCCAGGGTGGTGGTGGAGTCCCTGTGTCTGGAGGTGTTCAAGGACAACAGGTGTTGCCTGGCTGTGGCTCTTAGTGCCCTAGTGTGACCACTGGGGTGATGTTAGCTGGGCTGTCTGAGCTCAGAGGTCTTTTCCAGCCTCAATCATTCTAGGATTCTGTGTCCCTCATGGTTTTCTAACTTGTTTGTTTCCACATGGAACAAGATAAAAATGCACAGCGGCTAAAAGATTTCATTTACAGCAAAATTTCCTTTGTAACAGAAAGCAAAAGCAACTTCTCAAATAGGAATTGTCAGGCTGGTTAACCTTGCAATCCCCGAGCCTGGAAAGATACCATTTTCATCTTTGCAACGGCTTAGTTAGTGGTTCCTGGCACATTACATTAACTAATTTGAGATCGAATTATCAAATTTGCTCATTGCTGCTAGCACTAATTTGAAACCTTACAATAAAGAACAGTTTGAGAGGCAGATGAAAGGTTGCCACCCACAGAGGCTCCAAGACCTGTCCCTGGTGTATCACAGCAAGGTTCGCAGAGATTTGGGGTAATTGCAGTCATGAGCTGGAGTTGATTGAAGAAAATTATACCCCAGTTTTTTACTACAAGCTCTTTTTTTTCTTCTTTTTTTTTCCCTTCTATTTTTTCTTTTCTTCTTTTTTTACCCTTTTTCTTCCTTTTATTTTGTGCGTGGCTTTTCTTAAATTACTCTGCAAAACCCTATTGCCAAGAAGACAAAGTCTGAACAGTTTTAATAACTTTATTAAAACTTTGCTGGCGACTTCACTGAAGGTTCTGAAGAATCCGTTCGCTTTCTTTTTGCCTGCTTTTTCCAAGAGAATTAATTTAAAAGCTTCCAAATTTAATGTTACAGCTTCCAAATTTAACGTAAAGCTTCCAAATCCAATGTCAAAGCTTCCGAGAGCTTTCACAGTTTATTGTTGCTGGAATTTTTAGCCTTTGCTCAACTTCTAGTCAAAAAAAAAATCTCTTAGTGGTTTTCAGAGCGATGTGAAGTGTTTTACATCCTTCTGAGCAAAGATCTACCAGCACTTCAGAGTCTTTAGGAGAGAAGATTGAAGCAGGAGAAAAGGTTGAAGCAGGAGAAAGGTTGAAGCAGGAGAGAAGGTTGAAGGAGGAAAGAAGGTTGAAGCGACAGAGAAGGTTGAAGCAAGACTGAAGGTTAAAACAGGAGAAAGGTTGAAGGAAGACAAAAGGTTGAAGCAGGAGAGAAGGCTGAAGCAAGACAGAAGCTTGGGCAGGACCACTTTCTGAACCTCAGTGTTTGCTAATTGTTCTAACAGCGATGCTTCCCCTTCGGAGCTGGTTTAGTTGAATTTCCATCCTCAAAGAAGTTGCATTTTAACAGACTGCAGGGGTCCTGAGAGAGGCATTTTCTTTCTGACCTTCCTGAGATAAATAATTAAGATGGAGTCTAGATAAAGATCACTGTCAAAGGTCAGGGGTCAACCTGGCTTGCTGACCCAAGAGGTGAAATTGCCCTCCTTGCTGTAGCAGCAATGTGGAGGCAGCTGCGTGTGAGCAGGAAACAGCGAGTATTTTGCTCTGTTGAGTAGGCAGAGCCCTGAAAAAAGAAGAGAGGGGAGGGGAGTAGAGGTTCGCTATTTACAGTCTAGAGCCATCAAATGGTGTTTATAGAAATGAATACTACTAATAAATTTCCTTCTCTGGTCAAGGTTAAGGGAGCAGATTAGGGGATGGGAACAAGGCTTGAAATCTGAGCAGTGCAAAGGTTAACATGTTCTTCTGGTTTGGAGCCTGTAGGCAGACCTGGGTTTGGAACAGCCTTCCCAGACATTTGGATGTTGTTCTGTGAAATAAGTCATTACTAAATGTATGCTTCTGCACAAAACCCTCCACAGGGGTCTCTGTGGTTCTGAGCTTGCTCAGACACCCCGAGCCTCCTCACTATAGAGCTCAGCGAGCTCCAGCTCAGCAGTGGCTGCCATTTGCTGTGGGAACTGCTTGTAATGAGCTCTTGCCTCATGCCCACGCTTCTCGAGAACCTCAGAGCCCCATTTTCATCTGAGAAGGATGACCAGAGGAGGTCACAGCAGGCCTTTGGACCTTGGAGTTGCCACCAGAGAACTGACTGTCCCTGCCATGACCAGCAGACTGTGGGCACTCAGTGCCTGTGCAGAGCAGAACCCTCTGGGTGAAGGTCATTCACTGACTCTGGCCAGAAGGAGATTTTATCCAAACTAAGGTGGTTTGGGAGGAAATCCACCCCTGCCTCTGCCCTGCTTCCATCCAGGGCTGTGTTCAGCAGACATCACTTCATGAGCCAGTGGGCACTGAGCAGCAATTATAAACCAGGCTCGAGGTTTAGGAGTGGTTTGGAAATTGTTTATAATGAACTAATCCATTATCATTAGGGAACCTGAACGTGAGAGGGGAAAATGGGGGAGGGGAAATCCACTTCCCCCCTACAGCCTTAGAGTTCACTGCTGTGTGCAGCACACTGCTTTAGGAAACCTCATCCCACAGCTCCAAACATTGGGGGTTCCCCCTCCAGCAGTTGTGAACTCCTGTTGGAAGTTGAGCTTCCAAGAGCAACACTTCGCTGCCATTGCCCCGTTTGGAGGGAGGGCACAGCCTGCACTCAAACATGGGGTACCCAGGGAGAGCCCCAGGGCTGGCACCCACCTTCACCCCATGCAGCCAAGGAAAAAAGGGTCTGTGCCTTTAACTGTCCCTGCACCATGTCTGCAGCCTGGGCTGCCTCTGTTTTGAAGAGCGAGTGCTTGGGGGGCTAGTTGCAGAGCTCAGTGACAGAGAGGAAACAGGGCCAGGAATAAATGGCCTGTTGATTTACTCAAGTTACATCATTTTCTTCCCCTCAAGAGCCTATAAATCTCACGCTCCTTGTAAAAACAGAATTTAAAAACAATTGAGAGCTTCTGAGACGACCCCATAGCTTCCAGCCGCTGTGGCCTCAGAATATAGAGCTGCCTTTCACAGGCTGGACCACTTGGTTCATATTAGATACTCGGGGAGCCCTGCTTCCAGCTAAGCAGCAGAAGCTGTTAAGATATTTTATAGTCATCCTAGTGGGTTAGATAACACTCTCCCCATACATAGCGTGGGGCTTCCTGGCTTGGCCGCACAGCGCAGAGATCAACTTCTAGTCACATTCAAGTTTCTCCTCTCTTCAAGGGTATTCCTGATCAAAGACACCCGGGCTGGCAGAGGTGCCTCTGTTCAAAAGGGGATTCTTCTGATTCTTGGACAATTTATGGCCTCTTTTGCTCTGATGGTTTGCATTTTGAGGGGGAAAACTGCTCAGTTGTTGGGCTCGCACAGCGCTCGTTAGTTTTGTCTTCGGTCTCCCATCTGAAGAGGGTTTGTTAATTCAGCAGGGATTTGTGTTTCATTATTTTTCCTTTCCTTGTGTAGTACCGTGGGGTGCAGCTCTGTGCACAGCCAGGTCGGACTGTTGCATGGTTCTGGGGGGTGAAAAAGAGATGTAGGTGGGATGGTGCTTATTTTAGTGTAGCGGTGCCTCAGAGGATTGGCCTCTGAACTAGATGCTAACCAAGGGGAGCATCAAATCTGTCTTGGTGTGAGAAGAATTCATTGTATAATCACTGTGTGGGGATGTGGAGTTTATGGAGATGGGATTGCAGTTCCTAATGGTCTTCAGCCCTTAATCTGTGGCAGTAGGTGCTCTGGTTCAGAGGTTTCTAGGCATCACAGACTGGCTGAGGTCGAAAGGGACTGTAGAGATCACCTACTCCAACCCCCTGCCATGGGCAACAACACCTCTCAACCAGACTTGATTGCTGAAGGCCTCATCCAGCCTGGCCTTGAACACCTCCAGGGAGGGGACAGCCACAGCCTCTCTGGGTAATTGATTCCAGAGCCTCTCCACCCTTGTACATAGAGGAAGCTCAGAGAAACATCAGGGGCTTTTCTCAGCCCTCTGTAGCAGCGTGATGTCTCACGTAATGATGTCAGAGAGGCATTTCTCAGCCTGATCCAAGCTTTCTGATGGCTAACATCCAACTCCGAACACCAGAGCCCTCAAGTTCTGCCCTCTTTACTGTCACTGATAAGCTCTAAAGTGGCTTCTCTACTGCTAGGTCTGTAAACACAGAACAATCTATGATTTAAAATAGTTTCCTCGACATACCCTGTGAGCAGAGATTGTTCTTTTCTTCAGTAAAGGGGAGAGTCGTGGTTACTGCACTCAGCCCTGCAGAGTTTGGGGTTTACTTATCAAGGCATGCTTGATAATGAACTGTGGTTAAGTGCAGGAAAAGCAGAACTAGCTAATGAAACCAGCAATTCCTTCCAGACCCATTTTCTCTTCTTTTTTCTTCTTTATTCCCCCTAAAAAAGAAATAAACAGACAAGTTGACATGATTCAAAACTGCCAGAATGTGCTCGCTCCTGGCTTGCTTCCACCCCAGCGTTTTAGCGCAGGGATGAGGAAGAAGGGAATTCCTGCAGGCACAACTCTATAAACGAAGTGGATTTGCTTATCTTTTGTGAAAACAACAAGAAGGTATCTGAGGAATAACTCTGTGGGTTTAAGGAGGAGCTGTGCTGTGTCCCTGTGGCGTTCTGTGTGCACTGAGACGCAAGTGATTACGTAGACACGAAGTAAACCTCACAT
The DNA here is from genome assembly GCA_013397515.1 of Upupa epops. Classification (NCBI taxonomy): domain Eukaryota; kingdom Metazoa; phylum Chordata; class Aves; order Bucerotiformes; family Upupidae; genus Upupa; species Upupa epops. The sequence continues at coordinate 178,466 of VZRI01005819.1, read as the reverse complement.
ACACACGTGTGTGTGTGTATTTACAGGGATATGTGGAAGGTTCTCCCTATATTTTATGTAAATTAACTGGATTTTTAATTGTAATGGACTTTTTTGCCCTTGTTTTCTGTTGCCTACTGGTCCTACCCTACTGGTTTGTGCAGCGGATCTCTGTAGGACTTGGTAGGTGTGGCTTAACCTTGACTGACCAGCCGCAGTCTCTGACCCAGGGAGATGTGGATCACCTATGAGTGTTCAGTTCCTGACGGTGGTTGAGAGTACTTTTGGAGCCCACCCTCATAAACGCAGTGCCCCAGAAGGTGCTGTTTGGTGGAAAAATGTGGGGATTGGCTCCTAACAGCCGGGGCTTTCAGACAGAACCAGAGAAGACATTAATTTACCTGTTTCTAGAGTATAATCACAGATAGGTGTACATGGTCTTCTTGTGTTCTTCCATACCCTATTTGATCTCTTAAAGTCCCTCTATAGTTTCTGTCAATGCTGCACTTGCAGTTTCAATTCTGATGTCAGTGGAAGTGTCCAAGACCAGGTTGGATGGGTCCCAGAGCGACCTGATCTAGTGGGAGATGTCGCTGCCCATGGCAGGGTGTTGCAACTAGATGATCTTTAAGGTCCCTTCCAACGCAGACCATTCTGTATTCTATGAAAAGCCTTTGGTATCTAAACCAAGCTCTCAGCAACGTATTGTTCTTGTGACTTCCTTACCCATTTGTACTTCTCTTCGGGTCTGTTTTTCGGTCCCGATGTGCCCAGCACTGTGAACCAGGTTGAAACCGTAGTTCACATTCATGACATGTGCTACAGAATCTGCCCGTTTCCCCCCCTTTCATGAAGAACAATGCCTGCTTCCACATCTCCAGGAACCACCCACTTGACCAGCTCCTGGAGCGTTTGGTGAGTAGAAGCAAGTTCTGAATCCCACTGATGCATACAGTATTTTCTTTCACCAGGGTATTAAAAAGCAACTAAGAAAGAGACCTCACAGATGCCAAGAACTGTTGAGCATTGAGTTGTAGCCTCCATGGTGCTTCAGTTCCTCCGCCCGGTAGATAGGCAGCGTTTTTCATGCTGTTTGACAGTTATCTCCTCAGCAGCATTACTGGGCTTATACATCTCCTTTCAGCAGCTCCAGATAGAGCTGACAGCAGGGGGATTCTGTTTTGTCTCAGCAAAGAAAAAAAAAAAAGGTGGTCTTTTGGCAGTAGCCAAGGCCACACTCAAGCACCAAGGGGCACAATGTCTCCTCTGTCTCGAAGAGAAAATAGCATCTGACAGGAATCAGCTTTCAGTCAACTGCCAGGCATCTCTCATTATGGGAGGCCCGACCTGCAGGCTGCTATGTAGATAACCTGTTATCGTAGGAGATTGAATGCAGAGTTAAATTGCCTCGTGCTGCTGTTTCTGCAAACCACCCCCCCACACCCCCCCAAAGTCAAATATTGTCCCGAGGAAAATGGGATAAAGTTAGAAAACCTGGAAGTGGAAGGAAGGCAGTGCCTCTCGGTGGGTGAATCAACGCTGAGAGCTTGTGTGCGCCTCTGCTTGGGTTCATACATCTTTGTGATGTATTGAAGAGATAAAGACTGCTCATGTGTGGGTTCAGGTGGTTGTGAGCAACGCTGTGCTGGGATGAACCCATGTGGCTGGTATTTGAACTGGGAAATTTATGGCAGGTTCCAGTGGTTCTCTGGAAATCAATGAACAAACCCATGCAGCGGTTCTGAAATGAGGTTGGCTTCTTGGGAAAACAGAGAGAGGGAGAAGGGGAGAACATTGAGATGCTGGAATGAGTCCAAAGAAGAGCAATGAGGTCAGTGAAGGGTCTGGAGAACAGGTCTTATGAGGAGTGCCTGAGGAAGCTGGGGCTGGCTAGTCTGGGAAAAAGGAGGCTGAGAAGAGAACTTTCTGCTCTCTACAGTATCTGAGGGGAGAGTGGAGAGTGGTGGGGGTCAGTCTCTTCTCCCAAGTCACCACAGATAGGACAAGAGGAAGGCTTCACGTGGTGCCAGGCGAGGATTAGGTTGGATATTAATAGGAATCTGGTCCCTGACTGAGTGGTCAGGGGTTGGAACAGGCTGCCCAGGGAGGCGGGGAGTCACCATCCCTGGAGGGGTTAAAAAATTGAGTAGCTGTAGCCCTGAGGGACAGGGTTTAGTGGGCAGGATGGGGTTGGACTGACAGTTAGATTGGATGATCTTGTAGGTCTCTTCCAACCTTCTGTGATTCTCTGACACATCTTCAGACACATCTTCATCCTGTGAGGTCCCAGTTGCCTCATGCACTGAAGTTTTGTGTTCCAGGGGCATCTCCTCTGCATTTCTTCTACGTGAGGCATGCAGCTGCACTGATAACTGCAGGCTTTCATATTTCATCCCAAAAGATCCAGGCTCCCTTGAAAAACCCAACCCAAACCCCAGAATGCAAAAGTTACTTCTGCAAGGTCCCTGGTGAATGCAGAAAAACCTTGTGACCGGCAGCTTTAGGCCAGCTGATAGCAGGTTTGTACTGGTCTCAATCCCAGCAGTTCCTTCCAGTGTCTTTGCATTTGGCATGAAAGGAATCAGGAGCTGCCCCCAGTTCATTGAGCCCTCGCCCACATTTGGGCACTGGGAACCATTTGTAGTTGAGGCCATATAACAACTAGGGGCAGCCAAGTGAGATGAGCCTGGCACTGTCATTGTGCTTATGCTGACAGTGACTTCTTTGACCTTCAGGCTGATCGTGTTTCTGATACAGAAGAGATCAGCTCATGGGCTCACCTGCTGATAATGTGAAACCCATTGCACCGACATCTGGGCTGCTGCAGTTAGAGGCAGAGAAGATGCATTGAGGAAGAATCTCCCACCTTAAAAAATCTTTTCCATCCTCTGGTAAAAAAAGGCTTGAAATTAGGAGCTTTTTCTTTCTCCTGGCTGAGGAAAAAAATCTCCTCCCAGATTAACTGTAGTAGCTGTTTGTTCAGGCTGTTTGTTCAAAGGTGATGAATTAGAAGGGGTTGAAAGTGAAGATGAAAGCTCCTGCTAATCACCTCTAGATGCAGTTGACCATTCATAGGTTGAGCTGGGGTTCATCAATTACAGCAACATACTGAAAAATACACCCCGTCACGTCCAGAAACACCTCTCTACGTTCTTCCTTCAAGGGCTCAGTTTCTGCTCAAATGTTTCATATAAAAGGGATGTCTGCTCGTGGGCTTTGCGAGCCTTGGAGAGGAGGAGACTGGGTTTTGCAAGGAGTGTGAAAAGGTTTTGTTGGTATGAGTGATGCTTCGCGAATGGGAACTCCATTTCCTGCTGCAGAGATAGCCTCTAGCTGGCGAGCAGGACACCAGGTCATGTTCCTCACTCTCCCTTTCGTTCTGTGGCGTTGAACCGGGCACTTTTCTCCATTCTCTGTTTCTACAGGATTCTTAGGCAAGGAGGGAGAGTTTTGAGGTAGTGCTGATGGTTGTCAGTCTTCTTATCAAAGTAAACAGCTGTGCAGAGTTCTTTTCTTCTACTGTGCATCCAGAAGGACTTGCCTGAAATCCTTGTGGTCATGGGGCCATGCCACAGCTGGACACATCTCTCTTGCCCCTCAGACCCAGTGCCTGCTGCTCCTTGCAGCCCTGCCTTGATCTTTTTGCACCACCTGCCTCGGGCTCTGGAGCGGTTACAAAAATAAAGAGGAGAAACCACGCGAAGCTCATCACGAGTTCAAAGGAGCCCAGACACTTTGTTAAATGCAGGCCCTTTGTGCTATCTTGTACATGACATAGTTTGCTGAACAATTTGGTGACCGCTGTGCACTGTCAGCTCTCACTGTCCTGCCATGGGACACAGTCAGACTCTGAAGGCAGCGAAGAGAAATGCTTTCATGTCACTTTTATCTGCCACTGGACGCCTGAGACAAGATTGCAGAGGTAGCACTGAATTCTTTTTAATACAGAGTTGGGGGGTCCTAGACAGCTTCCCTGGGGTGCCAACGTACTGTCCTGTTTCACCCATCTGAGCAAGGGCTCTGCTGTCCTGTAGGATTCTTCACCCATGAGATGGTGCCCCTGAGGAGCTGTTTCCTCCCAATGTCCAGGTGACTCTGGGGAAGATGGGTGGCACTTGGCTGCAGCAGATGCTCTGCCCATGGCCCATGGCCCAGCTTACCAACCAAGTGCCACAGAATCACAGAATGTGTGAGGTTGGAAGGGACGTTCAAAGGGCAACTAATCCAACCCCCCTACCACAAGCAGGGCCAGCACTCACCAGACCAGGTTGCCCAGAGCCCCAGCCAGCCTGAGCTTCAATAGCTCCAGGGATGAGGCTTTCATCCCCTCTCTGGGCAGCCTGGTCCAAGGATCCCCCAGCCTCAGATCCCAGCCCTTGTTCCTCCTGTCCAGCCTCACTCTGCCCTTTTCCAGCTTCAAACCAGGACCCCTCGTCCTATCATTCCCTGCCCTTGGGAACGGCCTTCCCCAGCCTCCTGACAGCCCCTTTCTGGGGTGGGGAGGTCACTAGAAGGGCCCCCCAGAGCCTTCTCCTCTTCAGGATCAACAGCCCCAACTCTCTCAGCTTGTCCCCAGAGCAGAGGGGTTAGATTTATTAACCTCCTCTGGACTCCCTCCAACAGCTCCACATCCTTCTTGTGTTGGGGTCTCCAGGACAGGACAGAAGCCTTCCCGGCCTGAAGGCTAATTTGGAAGGGTGCAAGTTGAAATGTCTCACAAGTGAACAGGTTTTCTCCCAAACCATAACTCAGCTACTTCTGCCACTTCAAATTTTCCTGGGCACTCAGGTTGCAGCTTCCTTAATTGTCTCATGTCCTTTCCCTGCCAATACTTCTCAGCTCAAGTGCTGTGGCTGTGAGACTCGATAAACCTCTTTGAAAGCCAGGCTAAGTATGAAAGCCAGTTACGATAAGGGCTGCAACGTGTCTTCGGTGAAGAAGCCAGTTGTCTGACAGTCCCCGTGAGTTCTGGGCTTCGGTGAAGGAGAAAATCCACCAAATCCGTGGTGGTTCTGATTTAAACCAAGTGTCCTCCTGTCTTCCACTGTCTGTTTATTAAGGGTGGCTTGTTTGAAAGGGCTTTTGCAGACCCGAGTCTTCTTGTGTTGAACACAACACAAAAAATCTATCAGGAGACGGCGTTTCTTTTCTTCTTTACAGCCACAGAGCCAAAGGACTTTGTCACCTGTTCGCTGCCCTGCAGAAATAAAATCCTGTACGTGCAGCCATGATTCAGGGTCAAGAGGTAAGGAGATAAGGCTGGTCTTTTGTGAATGGGAGCTTGACTTTCAGAGAGCAGGAAGTGGGAATGAATGCGAGGAGAATGGCCGGAGTCAGGATGGTGAAACTCCAGCCTGCTCTCATCTGATAAGAAAGAGACACTAAACTTAACACTGACTGGCGGCTCTGCTCTGAGGCCAAGGAGAAAGGCAGCCGCTGGCCTGCCCGAGTTTGTTTTGTGTGTTTGCAATCAAAGCAATAACAGCGTTTAGCGTTGGGCAGAGAGAATGATGCTGACCCTGGCTCCTCTCGCCCTGCGCCGCTGTCCCTCTCTGCTGACCATCACAGGCAGTTGGGTGATGCTCTGCAGGTGTCTTCCCAGAGCACCCTCCCCTAGAGCAGGTCATTGATCTCTTATCTTTGTGGAATAATGAGTTCCTGTGCCTCAGGGAGAACCTTTCAAGTGCAATCATGCCTGGGGAAAAAGGGCTGAGCAGAAGCTCCAGGCCCTTGAGGACTTCAGTGGGACTTTGAGCAACCAGGTGTCCCTGACCAAGGCAGGAGGGTTGGATCTGGATGATCTTTAAAGTCCATTCCAACCTAAACCGTTCTACGAATGCAGGGTAGCAGAGGATGAAGCACTGGGTAGGTGTCCCAGAGCTCCAGTCCAAGTCCCTGGAGTGACCCTACTGGGGTGGGGTTTGCTTGTTGCTGGTGTGGGTGAGGAAGAGTGATGCCAGGGCATCTTGCCTTCCCCTTCTTGCGCTGGTGTGATGCAAATAACCCAATATTCCCTCCAAATCTATAAGGTGGGTTCAGTTTTTTCCTAGGCTGTGTAAAGGTAATTAGAATTTGCCTGCATCAAGCAGCAGTTCCCCAGAAAATCATCAATTAATTGATTCCAATTACCGGTAATTGTTTCTCATACATTTCAATTAGTCTGCTGTGTTGTTACCAGCACTACTAGTCAATTAGACAAGTAATCAACGTGCCTTTAAGAACTGCCATGAAAGAAGTTGTGAAAAAAGGGTTTGGGGAGGCAGGACAACTTTTTGGCGTCAAAAAGTACCTCTTACCCTGCCTGCTTGTTGAGCTGCAATCATTTCTAGGACAGAGAGCTGTGCAGTCAGATGTTATTAGCAGGCAAAGGACTAGGAACCTGAGCTCAGGGAAGGCACTGCCACAGCCCTGTTATTCCACAAATAATGAAAGTGGTTTAGGCTGAAAACCAAACCGGCTTATGAGTAATTAATGCAAAATACATTATCTCATCATCTGGGAAGGGCAATCGTATTTATTTTACTAGAAAAGGGTCTCAGCGTTGCAGGCGGGGTGCGGGGGGCAGATCATTGAATGTGTCTCTGTGTTGGGTTTCTCCTGTACTGTGGCCACTCGTACGAGTCACAGCGATCTATCAGGGATGCGAGAATAAGTTCACAGACCCCCCAGGAAGGGAAAAGGTTTAATCTCAAACCTATTGGACTGGAAAACATTTCTAAACCCCGTTTTATCCAACAGCTTTTGTGCAGCCATCTGAGGCTCTGAGGATGCTGCTGCCTGTTGTGTGTGTGGCCAGGTTTTGGTTTACAGCTGGGTTGGTGCTCGCCTGCTCAGTGATGCTGGGGATGAGCATCTCAGGTTTATCAACCAGCTTCTCTCAGCAAACAGACTGAAGGTGGGAGGGTGCTCAAAAAATGAGGAGATAAGGCCCTAGGGAACATGGTTTAGTGGGCAGGGTGGGGTGGGTTGGACTGGATGATCTTGGAGGTCAATTCCAACCTTAATGATTCTTTTATGGAGCAGGTCCAGAGGAGCAACAAGGCTGGGGAAGGGACTGGAGGGAAAGACTGCTGAGGAGAGGCTGAGGGCGCTGGGGGTTTTTAGTCTGGAGGAGACTCAGGGGGAACCTTCTCCCTCTCTACAGGTACCTGAAGGGAGGTTGTAGACAAGTTGTTGCTCTTCTCCCAGGCAACCAGCACCAGAACAAGAGGTCAGGGCCTGAAGCTGCTAGGGGAGGGTTAGACTGAATGTTAGGAAGCCCTTCCTTATGGAGAGAGGGATCAGACCCTGGACTGGACTGCCCAGGGCAGTGGTGGAGTCCTCGTGTCTGGGGGTGTTGAAGGACAGCCTGGCTGTGGTCCTGAGGGCCTTGGTGTGGCTGTTGGGGTGATGTTAGGTCTGGGCTGGGCTGGATGAGATCCTTTGCCTCAATCATTCTGGAGTTCTCTGATTCTGTGACACGTCCCTCCTGCTGGGCACTGTGAGCCCAAGGGCTCATGGCACCCATTAATGTAACCAGAAAGGGTAGGAAATGTCTTTGCTTAACTCTTCTGATGACAGGACAGTAACACTACCAGCACATGTGGAACCCTCTGGATGTGAGGAAAGCATCTCCCAAGTAGTGCTGAAATGGATTTCTGCCTCGAGAGGCATCAGCTTGCTGTAATCTCACTGCATCTTGTGGAATACAGCTGCACGGACTGCACTCGCATGGTACCTAGACACAAGGCAACCTCCTGCCCTGGCAGCTCCTTGCTCCCAGCTGGCAAAACCCTCAGGGTGCTCTGTGCCTCCAATCTATACAGAAATCTGAAGGACTGAAAAGTCAGAGAGTTATCAAACCGATAAAACTAATAGAATAATTAACAGGACAAGTATTGAAACACTCACAGTAGATATTTTCCTATTGATTGGAGATAGGAGTTTATGATGAGTATTCCAAAATCGACTCGACTACAATAGCAGCTTCTGTTTTCAAATTTCTTGGGGGCATGTAACACTCTGTTTGCACAGAGCTTTATGTTTTACCTGCGTTGTTACCACAGAGGAGAAGAGTGGAGCTGCTGGAGGGGTGTCACAGCTTACAGAACAGCTCTGGTGGCTGCAGAGAGGAAGTGCCTTGAGTTTCTTCCTAGTGAAGTTGTGTTGATGTTCGGGATGTGATAAGAAACAGCAAACAGCCTGGATTCACTCACAAGTTGCTTTGACCTCAGATACTTTGCAGGACTGGGGAATTATTATTGGCCATTTTTGCTTTTAGAGTTGAGGTTGGAAAGGAAGCTACATTCCTATTATTATTATTATTATTATTATTATTATTATTATTATTATTATTATTATTTCAGTGATTGTCACTATTATGTGGTTATTATTAGTTACCCACTTGCAGTCAGTTTGTGTCTCCAGGTCTCTCTCTCTTTCCCTGATAGAAGCAGATGGAGTTGGCTGGCATTGCCCAGCCCTCTTGTCCATCATTACATCACAGTCATCAGAGGAAAAGCCGCCAGCTCGCTCCCACTGCTGATGGCTTGGCTGTGAAGTTTTGTAAGGGAATGTCCACGTTCAGAATATTCCATCTGGATTTGGACAGCACCAAAGATAGGAGGAGGTATTCATGCTCCATGCTTTACAGAGTCACAGAATCCCAGAATGATTGAGGCTGGCAAAGCCTTCTGAGCTCAGCCAGCCCAGTACCTAACATCACCCCAGTGGCCACCCCAGGGCACTAAGGGCTACAGCCAGGCTGTCCTTCAACACCTCCAGACATGGGGAATCCACCACTGCCCTGGGCAGTCCAGTCCAGGCTCTGAGCACCCTTTCCCTGAGGAAGGGCTTCCTAACAGCCAACCTAACTTTTCCATGGCAGCTTCAGGCCCTGCCCTCTCATTCTGGTGCTGGGTGCCTGGGAGAAGAGCCTAACCCCCATCTGACTACAACCTCCCTTCAGGTAGTTGTAGAGAGGGAGAAGGTGCCCCCTGAGTCTCTTCTTCTCCAGGCTAAACCCTCCCAGCTCCCTCAGCCTCTCCTCATCAGCCTTTCCCTAAAAACTCTCCTCGTACAGGTTTTCTTGCATAGCTGTGGGACTCAACATCCACCACAAATAGTTCTTGCAGGTGCCCATCCTATTCTGACAGATTGCTTAAAAAAGTCACTTGGGAATAAAACAGGATTCCCAGATCCTACTCTGGATTCTGGTCAGTCCCACTGAGTCCCACATGGCATCTGTGTCAGAGTTTCAGTAAATACCAGGAGGGAATGTTTGTAAGGGTGAGCTGAGGTATCCCTAAAAGACAGGGCATCCCCATCCCAGGTAATGCTGTTTTCCCCATCAAACTCACTTCCAAACCCCACATTCTCTTACTTTGAGCCTGTTGGGCCGGACATCACCAGAATCCACAGGTTACCAGACCATGTCCCGTTGCCAGAACATCCATTACCCAGGCAGAGTGATGATCCTTACCTGTTCACAAACAGCTTAAACTTCTTTTCCATTAGAAAAAAGACCCCATAGAACCTGAAGAGTTGTCTGCCGAGTATTGTGCTCTATGCAGGCAGCTGTTTTACTGTCATAATATAAAAACCACTAATTCAAAGAGATGGTGGATGAGGGGAAGGTATTGGAAATAGAATAGTTTGTCTGCGGTGGGTAAAAAAGGGGTTGTTGAGGCCACCCCGTGGCTTGGAAAAGCTCGTTATTCAGTGAAGTGATAACAGTATCTGTGATTTAATTAATATTGGTGGGTTGTTTTTTTTGATGTGTACAGAGTCCATTCTGAGCAGAGTAAAGATGTAGCACTGAACAAAGCCCGGGGTCCTGAGGTCAGGGACTGTCACTATGGAGCTGATATCAGTTACAGAACAGACAGGAACAGATTTCGTTTATCTGACACTGAGCATTGTGTTGGGAAAGTTGGCAGTGCTAATAATTAGAGATGTGAGCACTCGCTAAAGAAACCCTGCTTAGCATGTAATCAATCTTTACAGAGGAGAGAAAAGAAAGAGAGGGGGGGAAAAAAATGAACCAACGCACACCTGCAAGGGTAGAAGGAACTTGAAAGGGCTGGGGAAAGGATGATCCCGTCTTTCACAAACACTGGGTGCTTTCTGAAGGTTCAAACTGCAGCTCTGAGTTTGTGGGAGAAAACAACTCGTGCTTTGGGGTTGGTTTCCTGCCCTGCTCTTTGCTGTTGCTCCTGGAGGGTGCTTTTTGGTGGCTTTTACTCCCTTACATAGCCCTGCACAGCTGCTCCATTCAGTATTGAGGTAGCTGCAGGCAACAGAATGACTGCTAGGTTGTGTTGTGTTGTCCTCAGGAAGGGAAGGGGAAGGTGTTTGGCCTTCAGGTGAGGTCTTTGTGTGGCCAGAGGTCATTGTCATCTCCTGGAAAGCTACATCAGTAGAGAATCCCTAAGGCTGGAAGACACCTCCAAAATCATCCATTCCAACTGTCAACCCAATCCCATCCTGCTCACTAAACTCTGTTCCCCAGGGCCACAGCTGCTCAGTTTTTTAACCCCTGCAGGGACAGTGACTCCCTCCTCTCTGGGCAGCCTGTTCCAACTCCTGAGCACTCTGTTGGGGGACAGATCTCTCCTGATGTCAAACCTAACCCTCCCCTGGCACTGCTTGAGGCCATTTCCTCTTGTTCTGTCACTGGTGACTGGGGAGAAGAGGCTGACCTCCACCTCTCTACAACCTCCTTAACAGTTGCTAACCATCAGCTAGTGGAGGTGTGAAGGAGCTCAGCAGGCTCCTGCCCCCACATGTTTAGACCTTTCCTTGCTCAGGGTTGATGTAGGATGGTCCATGCACATGGGTTGCAGAGGCAGGTGCTCACATCAGCCTCAGCTGAGCCTTGCTGGTTAAATTGCAGCTGAGGGCAGAGCCCTGTGGTACCAGCAGTTGGGAACGTGCTGAGCTGTCCTGTGGCTCTTGGCTCTCAGGTAATCCTGTATGTGTTTTGACTTCAGCTGAGGGCTGGATTAGACCCTGGAGATGTTTGACATCATGTGAAAAATATGACTTAAAAAAAAAGCCCCACAGCTGCTGTAAGGCCAGAGAGCCCCCAGCCCTTCAGGAGTAATGGGGGTGACAAGAACAAGAACAAATACTTCCACATTGAGGTAATAATGTGCAGAATACTTTAGGTTCTGTGGCTCTACAAAAATAATGATCAGATATTTGGTCTTGGTCTCTTTTCTTTTTGTTTTTCTTTCTGGAAAGAAAAGTTCTGAGGAGGAGGAGGAGTTGGAACAGGACTTGGTGTTTGTTATGAAGTGAAATGTCATTTGGGGATTGTGTTTTCCTACAGAGCTTTGGCCAAGAAGGAGTCTGCTGTGTTTCGTGCCGACTTCTCCTCATGAAGGGTTGCTGCCAGAGGTGGGCCAGTGGTAGAACAAGAGGGGCTGGCCTCATGCTGAACCAGGGGAGGGTTAGATTGGACATCAAGTAACTATTTTTGCTCAAAGAGTAATCAGACCTAGGAACAGGCTGCCCAGGGAGGGGACTGAGTCCCCATCCCTGCAGGTGTTTAAAGATGGTTTAGATGTGGTGCTGAGAGAGCAGGGGGTCAGGAGCTGATCTAGGGGTCAGCTTGGTAGATTTAGGTTATGGGTTGGACTTGATCTTGAGGGTCTTATCAATCTGAATGGTTCTATGACTGTGATGAAGTCCCGGAGCTGTTACAAGTCAGTTTGATGTATGTGCAACACCAGAGTACCTACAGCACACTGGAGAGTGTGCCAAGACCTTCATATGCACCAGTACCATCCCTCTGAGGTTCCAGAGCACCTCCTGAGTTGCCACTCACACTGTCAGAAGGAGATCAGTGGCAGTACGTGGTTGCTTTTCCAAACCAGGAGCAGCTGGAATGGGGCTGGGCTGGGTGAAGGGCTGAGAGGTGCTGGGGAAGGGGTTGCTGGTCCATCCATTAGCCGATGCTGCCTCCAGAGTACACAGAGGGGCATTGACTGTGCGGCCCTTGAACAATATGGGCTTTGTGATCCACTTCACTGTTGCTGCTGAAGTGGAACCTTCGTAGAGCACCACGATTTTACTTTAGTTTTCCAAAATCACTTTCCCTGGGTATGAAAAATAGGATTTTGGGGGGTTAGCCTGTGTTTATATCGTTTGAGAACAGTCGTCGTGATGTTCTTGGTCAGTTTAATCCCTGCAAAAGATGTCAGCCCGATGTGTTTATGTTTTCTGCTCTGCGCGTTCAGTCAGCCTCTTTTACAGCTTTCAGCAGGACACTGAGTTTTTCTGGCAGCTCATGTTCTGACATGGTGTTACCCAGCGGGGGAGAAATAAAGGGAGGATGTTTAGGTTAATGTGGTTTAATAAAAGATCTGGTTTTAGGTCTGGAAAAGGCATAGAGAACGGTCTTTATCCCAGTGTTGGTGATTGTAAGGGATCTTTTAGTCTCCAGAATCAACAGTGGTTTGTGGCTACGAGAAAATAATATGGAACGTCTCGTGTTTTTTCACAGTTTAGCTATTGGGAACCAAACTGTCAGGACTCTGCAGCCGTTAGAGCCCACTAAGTTGATCTGGTTACACAGCTGGGTCAGCTATGAATGAAAAAAAAATGTCAGTGAGAACAAGATGCTCCTTTTAAAAAGAGAATTAAAGGCAATTAGGAGAAAGACTCTGGGAGTGTGTGTGGAAACTACTCTGTAACACCCCGTGGACCTGAGAGAGGTAAGAAGAGCACCTTTGCTCTTGTCATAGACTCATAGAATGGTTTGCGTTGGAAGGGACCTCCAAAGGTCGTTTAGTCCAACCCCCCTGCAACAATCGGAGCCATCTCTAACTAGAACAGATTTAGAATCCATGTGCATTAGAAGTCCTTTACAGGTCTAGAGGTCCATCCTCCATCATTATCAGATGCTGGGTGAGATCCTGGCCCCAAAATGCTTCCTTATATCAACAGATGAAGGAGCAGAGCTCATCCCACACTGTGCACCTCCTGATTGTCTTTTGAAGATAAAATGTTTTACCAGGAGAGCTGTGGGTAGGACTTGCTCCCTGGATGGATTTCAGCTGCCCAGTTCTGATCAACCGTTTGTTCCTGTGCCACTTGGTCTGGGTGATCCTGCTGTGGCAGGGGGATTGCACTAGATGATCTTTCGAGGTCCCTTCTGATCCCTAAGGATTCTATGATTCTATGATTTGCAGTTGTCAGCCTATGGAATGGGGATTTGGGAGTTTAGCCACCTCCTGTAACTCCCCCAGATCAATTCCAGGGTGCAATCCAAACCAGAGCCAAGATTATTAATAGCTTTACAGGTGAAGCATTAAGAAAGAAAAACACAGAAGCTTCTCGAAGCCACAGGAGTATCAGGAACACAGCAGGGCATGTGCCCACGCTTTGTGTCATCCCAGGCCAGTGCCATGAGCCAGTGGATCATCTTTCCTATTCATGGTTCAAAATAAATAGGGCTGGCCAGCTGCAGGCCCTGCGAGAGCCAGGGGATTGTTCCCATCCTTGTTTGACAGGATGCTCAATCTTTTCTGTGGCTGCTGCCTATTCTGGTCCACTGAGCCCTCCCCAGTTTAAGCAGTGGTGACCCGCCAGCCTCCCAGTGTCTCTTCTGTTTACTTCTGTCCAAGGGTGTTTTCCATGCTGTCTGGGTTGGGGTGTTTCATTCAAGATGCCATCAGACAGGACCATCTGAGTTTCCTTAACTGTGCCCAGTGGCTTTTGTTTGCACAACAGCGGCAAAGTCTGGAGAGGGTTCCCTGTGACTGCAAAATCCACGTGTTGGAGTCTCAGAACCACCCTGCCTTGAACACCAAGAGCTGCTGCCATATAAAGAGCTGTATTTCTGGCAAACCACACCTTTTAAAACCCATCTTTAGGATATCAGTTCAAGATAAATCTCGGTCAGACCCTCTGGCATCATTTTACCTCCTCAGCAGCTGTCAGGGAGCTGCTGTGATGCTCTTTCTCCCAGTATGCAACGCAGGAGATGCAAAAGAATGATTGTTGTATCAAGAAACGAGCAGGAAATGCTAACTTCTCAGATACAGGAAGAGAATTCCACCATCCAGCCACGAGGAATCAGCCTGTGTTTTGTAAATGAAAGATCCTGGACTTAGCTCATGCGACGGTGATGATAGGAGAGTAAAGCAGCTGCACTGTGGACGCAGAGTGATGGAAGTGTCCCAGTAGCTTTGGGCTGAAATTACAGTAATAATTTGTAAGTTATAGCAGCCAGAAGTTCATGTCTTTCTGCTCGGTATTGTCAGTGGCAGAGCAAAGCCCATTAATTTCCCACTCGGTGTTTGTTTGAGAAATCATCCCCTGTCAGCTGCTGCTGGTGAACTTGTCTCCTCGCTGCATTCCTAGACATGCTCTCTGTCTCCCAGCGAGGGTCCTAGCCCTGCATGAGATAAGATACAAGCGGTATTCACTATGAGGTGTCAGCAGGCTGCTTCATGACACATGATGAGTGATAAAGGCTGCGGAGAGGTGCTGATGTGGCCACATTAGTTAATGAGGTCATAGCTGAAGTTGCTGCCCCACTGATAACCTGCAAATCCAAATAATGTGAAGATAGCAGTAGGGTGTTTCGAAGTCCTGTCCCCCTATTCTCTCGCTGTCCATCACATTCAAGCACCCCATCAAAATAAACCCAAGAAAGATGATGCTTCCTAAGGGGTAACTGACACTCATTCCTTCTGCAGCTCCCACAGCTGCTCTAAGCTATGGGAAAGCGGTGGGAGACAAGGAATGCCTGCACAGGCTTGGTGGAGTACTGACATAGAGAGCTCTGCCCTCCTTTTGTATCCTAGAGGAGATCTGTTGTATGGCATCAGTAGCTGGGAGTCTGGCTGAGGAGGCAGAGCTCCTGCTAACTCTCTGGGCAGGTTGTGGAGGGTGGCAAACTCAGGTTAAATGTAAAGACTTGATGAAATCCCTCTCTCACACAGTGCTTTCTCACTTAAATATGGGAAGGGAACATTCCTTGTGTCTCCCAAAAGAATCTCTGGATTTCAACGACAGTATTTTTCGTGTAGAGTGGATGGAGCATCAGTAAGATTCCGCCATGTAAAGCTGGGCAGGATAGGGCAGAGGGTTCATCTGGGGGGGACAACACCAGCTCCAAGATGTCCCACCAGCAGGGCTTGGGAGTTGTCCCAGAGTGGTGAAGGACGGAGCTTCTAGGACACATGGGAATGAGAGCTCCATCATCTCCCCTGTACATGGAGGACACTTAGCTGGGGCCTCTTCCCCTTTCCATTACTTGGAAGTGCCGGAGCGAGAGGCTTGTTTTGCTCAGAAATCATTTGTGAGCTGGTAGATTTGAAAAATCACAGCATCGCTTGAGAATCCAAACCACCGGGAGTTTAGAAATCTGTTAAAAGGTGCTGGTTTCCTCCCCTTTTTTTCTCATCACAAACAAGTCAAGGCCTGGCAGCCTCTTGTCGTGCTGCTGGTGAACTTTCTGTCCTTCCCTTCTTAGCAGCTCAGGTCTAATTTATTTAATCATCGGAGCAAACGTTCAAAGTGCTCCGTGCCTCCTCCTTTGTTTCGAAGGTTCAGATGTATTTTTAGCGCTTGTTACCGAACTGGGGCTGTGCACTGGAGAAGAAGTAATTCTTGTTTTGGGTTTGTTGTTCCTCAGACGTTCAGAAAAAAAGGGGATTTACAGACTTTGAACACCTCAGGGGCTTTGTTCTAGGCCGTTTGTGTGTTGTTGGGCTTTTAATGATGATTTGGGCTTTAATATAAATTCAGCACTGTTGAAAGGTGACAGCCCTACCAAGTACAGTCCTGGGTCACCCACATCACAGTTTTAACCCCAGCAGGCCCCAGCAATCTGCTGGAGCAGCTCAGGACATGGGAGGAGTGTGCCTTTTCCATGAGGAAAGAAGACGTTCCGTTAAGAACTCAATTCCACCAAACACTGTAAAAGTAGCTGAAATCTCCCCCTTTTTTTAATAACCAGAAGCTGGAGACTCCACCCAGCTGGTTTTACACATCAGTACCCTCCCCAATTCCTAAATAGAGTGTTTATGATCAATATGCCATCGAATCCTTCTATCCAAACTTGTGCTAATCCTTCTGCTGGATGTTCTAAACCCTACAGGATTCCTGAGGGCCGCTGATAAGAGCTCTGTGTGATCTCAGCTGTGTTCCTCCGATAACAAAGGGAATTCTCTTTTGTTCCACAATGGGGTGATTGTAGGAGCAGTGCTCTGCTCAGCCATCACACATGTGAGTGCAGCGTGTTTTTCCCAGCCTCTGAATGCGGCTTTGTGCGAAGTTCTCACAAACAAATATTGACTTTGTAAAAATGGGTAAAAATGAGAGGCTGGTGGATTGGGATTGTTCACTAACAAGGAGGGGAAATGCAAAGAAATAGTATCTGTCGTGTTCACCAAGCAGTGGGTTTCGTGATCTTGGGACAGGGAGGGTTAGGTTGGCCATCAGGAGAAATCTCTTCCCTGACAGAGTGCTCAGGGGTTGGAATAGGCTGGGAAGGGAAGGAGTTGCTGTCCATGGAGAGTTTCTACAAACCAGTAGCTGTGGCCCTGGGAGACAGGGTTTAGTGAGCAGGATGGGATGGGGGTGACAGTTGGACTGGATGATCTTGGAGGCCTCTTCCAACCTTACTGATTCTGAGATTCTATGTTCCTGGATGCTGAGTAAGGAGTGTTTCTTCCTACACTTTCAAATGCAGAAGGAAAGATCCAGATGTTCAGCAAATCTGGAGAGATTACAGGAACATAGTTGGGTGTTGGATGTTGACTCTTAACCAGGCTCTGAAATTTCACAGGAATCAGTGCTTGGCCTCTGCTCCTTGTGCCGGGAAGGTGCCAATCCAGTAGTCGCAATTTATTGCTTCACAGTGCAGGAGGTGATGGCTACCTCTGAGGTCAAGATGGAAGCTGTAAAAAGAATAATGAAGTCCTAAGTGCAGTGTTCTATTTCTTCCAGAAAACGCAGAGCCGCTCTGCTCATTCCAGGCCTTTGTTTTACGCTCTGCAGGATATCAGTTCTGCAGGGAGCACGTTGCTCTGCCTTTTAATTTCTTTAAGAAGTCTACCCAGCCTCTCAAAAGCCCTGTATTTTTAAAAGGCTTCATTTTTCCCAGCACTAAGAACAGAGCATCTGCCTGTGTCTTTGCTGGGAGCCGAGTGCTCACTGCCACTGGGAACAAACCCATTTACTGCTGAGCTTAAGAGTTTAAGGATCGGAACTTTGCCTGTTCCTGTATGTGGATTTTAGCTTTCTGTTTTCAAAGGAGGAGGATAACCCACTCTGCTTTCAAGAGCATTTTGCTGCTGCTGCCTGCTGGATTTGCATGGTGCTTGCAGGCATTGCATCCTACTTGCTCGATTTGCATTGTGCTTGCAGGCGCTGCATCCCTCCTGCTGGCACTGCATCCTTCCTTCTAGCTTTGCATGGTGCTCGCAGGCATTGCACCGTGCTTACAGGCACTCTTTGTACTTTATGGCAGACCAGGTGAGTAACGTGTAACATTTTAATGGCCCAACTGGCCCCATAAAAGGTGTCACAATCCATTAATCTATTTCCCTGCTCTTGAGAAGTGACAGCGTTGAACCTTTATGTTGAGCATGTCGATGGTTTATGGCTTCTCCTCTGCGCAAGCTGGGTTTCCCACAGCTCTCTTGTGATTTGGGAACCCAGGCCTGAAATATCAGCCTGTGCTCAGAGCTGGTCCCTTTCTGCTCCATCTGATCTGTCTTCATCAGGAGCTGCTGCAGCAATGAGTGAGATGCTCCTCAACAGCAGGGCAGCCACTAGGGTCCAGGATGCTACATCCACCCTGCTCCAGCACCTTCTGCTACGGTGCCTGTCTCAGCTGTTACCTTCTGGAGAACATTGTACATACAAAACCAGGCTTCAGTCCTCTTCCTTTGAGTCTCGCTAGGCAGCTGCTGTAGCAGTTTCTCTTCTCCTCTCCTTGCCCCCTGCATGAAGCCCATTCCTCCTTTTCACTGGTGAGCTGCGTCTGGACTTTTATTCTAAAAGTGACCCACAATCCCCACATCTTCACTTCTGCTGAGCTCGTTGTCCTGGGATCACTAGGGACTACCATGCTCCGCATCCTTGCGTACCCCCTCCCAGATTAGCTCAAATGAGGACGGTGAATATTTAATTACACAGATTATGATACTGGCCTCGCCTGGGAGATCATCTACAGCTCTGTACCGTGAGGCATTGATTGTATATATAAGAAAGACGCTGTCCTGCTGTGCCGAGGGTCAGGAGGCCACACAGGATCCAGCCTTTGCTACGCTTGAAGCTCTCAATGTTCCTGCTGAGTTACTGGGGACCTCGGTTGGGCTCATGTTTTGTAATGAGGTTTCCAGCCATCCAGAGATGACTCTGACTCTATGAACTAATAGCAAACAGCAGTAATGACTTGCGATGCCCTTCTCTGGGTGCCTTATTTTCTTCCGTTTCTCTCCTAAAAAGCTGTTTTGACACGTTTTTCCAGAGCCTGCTGCCACGTTGAGTGATACTAGCTCTGCTTCTGGTGTTATTTAGTCCTTCTAAAATTAGACTGGTGGTAATTCTCACCCTCAGCTCTTTGATACTGCCTGGTACCACCCTCTAACCCTACCTACTCCAGCTCTGAGAAGAGATTTTATGTTCAGATCAGTGCTGGACACAGATTTTTGGTAAGAAAGCTTCACCTGGTCTGAGCTGGGGAGTGGATCTGTGCTCTCGGAGGCGTTCTCCTCATTCTTTTTTGTGTATCTCGCTCTTCCTCCCTCCACGGGCTCAGCCTCTGTGATTAAGTCTGCAGCTCTCCTGCTGTTTTTAATAGGCCTGTAGACCTGACCATCTGATGAGAACCAAACTGCACAGCGTGCTCCTGAATACTTTCACTGGAATCTCCTAATGCAGGGTATTAATCATTACTGTCAAACCATTCAGGCCCTAAATGTGTCCACCCAGTATAAAATTATCCTAAACAGGAGGGGAAAGAAAGGACTTGGCCCATATTAAATCCAGACATGAGACAGTCTCGGGCGCAATGGCTGAGGGCACTGTCCAGTTCAGCAGACAATAGCTGGTGCAGAATAGTCTGTGATTGAAGGTCATGAAAGTTTCAGAGAGTCAGCAAAATGAGTTCAGGGGAAACAGGCGACGGTCTGGCCTCCCCCTGTAATCACTAGCACCGATTCCTGGGAAATGCTTTGCGTGGCTGTGAAGTTCAGGCGGGTCAACCTTGGTGATTTCATCAATATTTAGTGCAGTTGGATCTTCTGCTGCTGCAGTTAGAAAACAATGGGAGCTAAACCGATCGCCATCACGCTGAGCTGGTGTGTGTGAAGAGCTGCAGGGATTTCTTGCTCTGGTATCACAGAATGTTAGGGATTGGAAGGAACCTTGAAAGAACATCCAGTCCCCCTGCCACAGCAGGATCCCTTAGATCCAGTCACACAGGAACATTCTGGCAGGTTTGAAACGGCTCCAGAGAAGGAGACTCCACAACCCCCCTGGGCAGCCCCTTCCAGGGCTCTGGCACCTTCACCAGGAAGAGTTTCTTCTCCTCTTGATGTGGAACCTCCTCTGTTCCAGCTGACACCCAGTGCCCCTTGTCCTAGCATTGGGTGCCCCTGAGCAGAGCCTGGCTCCTTCCTCCTGACCCGCACCCTTTCCATCTTGATCAACAGTCATGGGGTCACCCCTCAGGTTCCTTTTTTCCAAGCTCAAGAGCCCCAGCTCCCTCAGCCTTTTCTCATCAGGGAGATGCTCCCCTCCCTGCATCATCTTTATAGCTCTATGCTGGACTCTCTCCAGCAGCTCTGTGTCCTTCTGGAACTGAGGGGCCCAGAACTGTACACAAGATTCCAGATGGGGTCTCACCATGGCAGAGTAGAGGGGGAGGAGAACCTCTCTGGATGTACTAACCACCCCCTTTCTAATCCATTGGCCTTCTTGGCTACCAGGACTCATTGCTGGCTCCTGGCCACCAGGGCATCTGATGCATTTACACCTGCTCTTTCCTAGTGTGTTCTATGAATTCGATCCCTGATATCAGAGTGGGTCTTTTATTTTTGAGTCTTTTTATTCCACCAGGCTGTTTCTAATTCTCTACACTAAGAATGCCTTTCTGCTCTGGAGTTGGCAGTAAAAGTTAATCGAGTGGAAAATAAAAGTTACATAAGGTGAGTGGTAAAATTTTATGGTCACCAGTGTAGGCTTTATTGATGACTCTGGGGTTATGAGCTGTGGCATGCCACCGCCCCCAGAGGACCTTCCTGCTGGCCTCTTGAGGAGGCTGAGCTCCACAGATGCCTTCATGGTGCTCCTCAAGGATGAGTTGGGTTCGTTACCCTCCCATGGGCCTGGTGTGGCCACTGGGATTTCTAGGGAAAACTCTCCAAGTCCCAGTTCCAATATCCTTAGGTAAATACAGGAGTTTTTACAGGCGGTGTGAGGAACTGCTCTTCATTCCAGGAAGGCCACTGTGCCGTGTGTGTTCGGGGACTAATAAGATAAAGGGTTCGTTAGTGGTTTCTACCTTGGGTGCAGTGCAGTAGTGACCTCATGCTCTTTCTATTCCATCATGCAGATGATTAGTGTGGCCTAAAGCCACAGTGCACTTGGCACTAGTGAAAAGCTTGCTCTGGTTTGCCTTCTTTTATTGTCTATTTGCATTTTGCTCCTCTACAATCACAGAATGACTGAGGCTGGAAAAGCCCTCTGAGGTCATCCAGCCCAGCCTGGAACCTGACATCACCCCAGCGGCCACACCAGGGCACTAAGAGCCACAGCCCTTCAACACCTCCAGACACGGAGATTCCATCACTGCCCCACGCAGTCTATTCCAGGCTGTGATCTTCCTTTCCATGAGGAAGAGCTTCCTAATATCCAACCTAACCCTCCCTTGGCAGCTTCAGGCCCTGCCCTGTCATACTGGTGCTGGTTGCCTGGGCAAAGACCCCAACACCCACCTGACTACAACCTCCTTTCAGGGATTTATAGAGCTCATGGAAGCAGCAGGGACAAATAAAGAAGCCAGCTGATGCTGGACAGGGCAGCAATTCCTCTCTTCACTTGCCTTTCATGCTGCCCATGCTGTGAAAAACCCCATCCCAAGTGCTTCCGGAGCTGTGGTGCAGTTAGTTGGTCATCACTGATCACAGTCAGAAAGCTAAAACCTGCCAAGTGTGTTAGATGCTTGAGGTCTAGACGAGGATGGAGCAACCCAGAATGTATTCAGCTGGGTTTTGCTTTTGAAATGGAGTTGAGATTCCAGAAATCGGGGCAGGAGGTCAGTGCTCAGAAGGAAGAATTTCACAGCTCTGCCTAAGAAGAGCCGTTTGTTTTACTTATCTGAGAGGGCCCAGCTGCCAAAATAATGGATTTCTACTGGAAATAAGAGAAGAGGCTTCTCTTGCTTCCTCTGTCATCTCTGAGCGATACCCTGAGCACTGGAGGAAGGAAGGAGCTATTTATGCTGTCCCAGCAGCAGCAGCATTTGAGATCTTGGAGCTCAGGAGGTGCTGTTCAGTCTCCTTTTTTCCAAGCTCAAGAGCCCCAGCTCCCTCAGCCTTTCCTCAGTAGAGAGATGCTCCCCTCCCTTCATCGTCTTTGTGGCTCTGCACTGGACTCTCTCCAGCAGCTCTGTGTCCTTTTGGAACCAAGGGGCCTGGAACTGGATAGAAGATTCCAGATGGGATCTCACTAGGGCTGAGTAGAGGGGGAGAAGATCCTCTCTGGATCTCCTAACCACCCTGCTTCTAATCCACCCCAGGATGCCACTGGCGTTCTTCGCCAACAGGGCCCATTGCTGGCTCCTAGCCATCCTACTGGCCATCAGGACACCCAGGTCCCTTCGTTGAACTCNTTGTGTTGCCCAGATGCCAGACTCTCCGCTGCCTTCATTGAACTCCATTCAGTTCCTCCCTGCCCAACTCTCCATCCTGTCCAGATCCCGCTTGATTTTACCTCCTTAAACCCCATTATCACTGGCAGGCTTTGTGTCTCATATCAACCTTTTACCATCCCAATCTTGCCCGCTCAAGAGGGTCACTTGCGTGTATTAACGACCAGCTATCCCTCCTGTGTCTGCACCAGTGTTTCCATAACTGTGTTATTAGTTTTGTCCAGCCTACAGGAAAAAGTGATAGCGTCGCTGGCATCCCGGCGTTAGGTCATATTGAAACCATCTGTAACAAATCTTCATTTGCCGTTACTTTGGAGTTCGAATTTCAGCTCCTGCTCCACCTGTCAGCAGTGTTTATCCTCAGAAACTTTCACAGCTTCTTTTATTCTGTGTCTCTTGGTTGGGTTTTATTTTTGTTTCTCTCCCCTTCTGAGACACCTTCGCGGGGCTTTTGGCAACGCTGCACTTGCTTTGAGCAGCAGAACTCTGCTCTCCCTGAGTTAGGACTCGCGTTGAAAGCAGCTACGATGGCTTTAGAAGAGAATATTTCGGAATGTGGTTTCCCAAGAAGAAATAGCACCAGGGCTGGTTATGTTTTCCATGGCAGAGGGAAAGAAAACCTTTGGAGGTGTTGTCTGCAGGCTGCTTGAGCAGCAGCAACACTTCTGTTTTCATGTGGGGGGAATAATTCTGCACGCACTGAGTGGCTGCGGCTGCTCTTACTGTATTAAAACCCTGTTTGTGGTTGTGCTGGTGTCTGCTCGGGGGGGAATGCATAGAATGTGTTGGGTAGGAAGGGACCTCCAAAGGGCATCCTGTCCAACCCCCTGCACCAAGCAGGGCCAGCACTCACCAGACCAGGTTGCCCAGAGCCCTGGCCAGCCTGACCTTGAATGGCTCCAGGGATGGGGCCTCCACCCCCTCTCTGGGCAGCCTGGTCCAGGGATCCTCCACCCTTAGATTCCAGATGTTTTTCCTCCTGTCCAGCCTCACTCTGCCCTTTTCCAGCTTCAAACCAGGACCCCTCATCCTATTGTTCCTTGCCCTTGGGAACAGCCTTCCCCAGCCTCCTGACAGCCCCTTTCAGGGACTGGGAGGTTGCTAGACGGTCTCCCTGGAGCCTTCTTGACTTTTTATCGATGTTGTGACTGGGTTTGGCTTTGGGTTAGTTTGTGGTGAGATGGTTTTATAGAAGGTCATATCTAGCCGCGTTTCCTATAAGGCACAGAGATCTCAGAGGTGTTGGCTTCCTGTAAAACACCAAGCCACGATGTTTACAAGTCGGCAGTGGCTCTGCGCTCTGCTTTAATGTCTCGCTTGAGAAGAAGGAGGCTGCTGGTGGTGTCTTTGCCGTGTCCTCGGTACCGCTGCACCTCACAGCCCTGTGTGCTCCGTGGGGTTCACCACATCAAATGGAGCAGAGCACTGAGCCACCAACCACACACCCTCATGGGCATCAGCAGCCTCGACGTTGTGCTAATGAGGAGAGCCGTTTCCGTCCCTGCGTGCTGTACGCACACCGCTGGGGAGCGGGCTCGTACATACTGAAACAGCTCAAACCCCTTTATTTTCCTAACGAATGGGGTTTAATCAATCTCCTTCATCTTCCAAGTGGAGCCATTTCTAAAGAGCCATCGCTTCTGGCTGTAGCTGCTGCTGTCAGATTGTTGCGGCGAGCAAAGATGGGAACAGACGCTGAACTGTGTTGGAAGGGTTGGGGTTTCAGTAATTCCCTAAAAGTCTGTTCCACTGTGGTATCTGCTGTTGTTTCAAGTGGGGTCTAGGGAGCAATTAGGACACACATGGTTTCTCTCAGAGCTTCCAGAGCTGCCTAGTGGAGTAAAACCAGTAACTACCATTCCTGTATCAAAGTACGGTGTAATCTCAGAGGAAATAGGACCCTCAGAGCTGGTGGGGCTTTTACCATGATCTCAACAATGTTGTAAACACGCTGTGAATCAGGGGCTTGATTTGAGGACTGAGTAAGGGTCCTATTCGGTGACTGAACCCCTCGGCAAGACAGCAAAACAAAAAGTCACTTATTCTAGAGACATTGCTCTGCAGACAGCTGCTGATCACAGCCACTGAGGTTACAGTGACACCCACTCGTGCAAATAATCTTTCACCTTGACAAGTTGCAGCCAAAGGAAGAAAAGCACACTCAGCTCCTCAAACACTGGGTCTGACGGGGGTCATGAAAACAATCAGAGGGCTGCAGCACCTCTCTTTAAAAGGACAGGCTGAGAGTTGAGGATTCTCAGCCTGGAGAAGGCTCTGGGGGGAACCTTCTAGCAACCTTCCAGCCCTGAAAGGGGCTGTCAGAAGGCTTGGTAAGGCTGTTCCCAAGGGCAGGGAATGATAGGATGAGGGGTCCTGGTTTGAAGCTGGAAAAGGGCAGAGTGAGGCTGGACAGGAGGAACAAGGGCTGGGATCTGAGGGTGGGGCTGGAGGCATTCAAGCTCAGGCTGGCCGGGTCTCTGGACAACCTGGTGTGGGGAGTGATGGCCCTACTTGGTGAAGGGGGATTGGATTAGTTGCCCTTTGGAGGTCCCTTCCAACCAACCCATTCTATGATTGTGGATGTTTGAGCAGAGTTCTAGACCTTCTGTCACCGCTCCATCCGTGTTGGCTTTCTCTCACCGTATAACAACACCCCTCTATAGACACAGACATAGAAAAGTAATTGCCTCTGCCTGTCTCCCACGAGTTGTTCTCTGATTTAACGATTCCGTTTGGGGGGAGAGCAGCAGCGAGGTGGGGAGCTGGCTGCAGCCATAAAAGCAGGCAGAAAACAAGCTTCATCTTTGTAGCCCAGAAGAGTGCATTATAGATGTTTTTAATCTCTTTGACCTCACGGCAGAGAAAGAGGGAAGCGAAGAAATTGTGACAAACACCAGCTCTTTAATGCCAGGTTTGTTCCTGCCTGGAGTGCCCTAAGGGTTAATGTAACAGTTTTAAGTCCTTCAATCACACCCACCCCCCCAACCCACACAACACTCCCCAATAATCCCTTTATAATAGACCCTTTTCCACAGATTGTATCTAACCCGGGCATTAATGGGGCCCGTCGGTGTCAAGCATTTCAACAAATACGGGCCAGCCGACAGCTCGGGGAGCCCCTCTTTCGAGCTGCAGACGTTAATGATCTTTTGCCCCCTCTGACTTCGCTCCCCTGCTGCAGGGACAAAATTAAAACGACCGCGGATGGCAAAACAGTTATTTGCTACCCAGGCAATTACATCCTTCCCAAACTCGCCGTCGCGGACGGCCAGATGGACTTTATGGAAACCAGACCCGGGCCGCAGGTTTAATTATCATCGTCCTGTCAGAAGGGAGTGAGATTCGGACTGACCGCCTGAACCAGAGCGAAAGCCTCGCACGTGGGTTTCTTGTTCTTCTTTTCTTTCCTTTTGTTGGTCTCCCTCAATAACGTTTTATGGCTTCTTAAAGAAACAACATTCATATGTTTTACGAGGTCTAATCAGTCACTAATGCCTATATTAGTGCACCTGCGGCCCCCGGCCCCATGGAAATTGCAGCGCTGGTCCCAGTTAGGCTCTCGTGCGGGTTATTACAAACCCCTCACCAGGAATGTGTTCCCGGGATAAGCTGGGCTCCTTCTTGTTAGCCGGCGGGTTGCTGGAACAAGGGGATGAAATTTATGGGCCTTTATCTACCCAGGCTTTCGTTTGGCTGTGTGGCTAAGACTCTCAGACAGAACGTGAGCCTTCACAGCACAAGGAGTCTTGTGACTTGTCAGGGGCAGCTGGGCTTGTGTGCTGGGGCTGGGGGTCTGGTGGTCTGGGGGAAAGGGTTTCCATTCAATGCTCAGAGGGCTGAAGCCCCTCTGCTCTGGGGAGAGGCTGAGAGAGTTAAGGTTGTTCAGCCTGGAGAGGAGGAGAAGGCTTCCAAGGGAGCCTTCTAGCAACTTCCCATCCCTGAAAGGAGCTGTCAGGAGGCTGGGGAAGGCTGTTCCCAAGTGCAGGGAACAATAGGATGAGGGGTCCTGGTTTGAAGCTGGAAAAGGGCAGAGTGAGGCTGGACAGGAGGAACAAGGGCTGGGAGCTGAGGGTGGGGGATCCCTGGACCAGGCTGCCCAGAGAGGCAGTGGAGGCCCCATCCCTGGAGCCATTCAAGCTCAGGCTGGCCGAGACTCCGGGCAACCTGGTTTGGTGAGTGCTGGCCCTGCTTGGTGCAGGGGGGTTGGACTGGATGCCCTTTGGAGGTCTCTTCCAACCCATCACACTCTATGATTCTCTGAATGCTTTTCCCCTCAAACAGTAGCAGTTGCTGAAGAAGTACTGGGAGGAGCTCGCAGCTCCTTCCAGAGACAACTAGGTAACAGCTTTGTGGTCTTTACCTGCTCACTGCTAACACCACCCTCCATTTCCAGTTCAGGCCACTCTGGTGGACTGCACTCTGCTTTTCTGTGTAGAAGAGGTGACCGTGGGGGGCTGGGTTAGGATAAGGGTTGTCTGTGGTCTGCTGGTTTGGAACTGGGCTGGCAGGCATTGGAATTGAGCTGTTTGTGTCCTTCCCTTTTCCTTTCCCACATCACATCCCTGGCAGAGTCTGGGATCAGTGTGACCAGTGCCATCCTCTGTGCCTCCCATCCAGAGGAGAGCAGCACTTAGATTTGAATCTCACTGCTACCTTCTGGCTGCATGAAATGAGTGAGGGATGAGCTAGCCTGCCCTGGAGGGCAGCAGAGGGACAGTGGCACCGCGGAATGCATCTCCTCTGGATGTTAAAGTTGGATTTGCTAATGAGGTCCACTCCAGGGACGTGCTGACAGCCCCAGAACATACTGGGTGTGTAGCTGCAGCGCCGCTGGAATGAAGTCAGCTTCTCTCCCTGGGCTTTCTCATTACTTCATGAACTTGGCAGCTGCGAACAGACTGGACAAGCTTCGCCAAAATCGGGACTGATGTAGAAACATGGAAAAGGCTCTTTAGCATTTCCAAACATTCTTCCTGGGGAGATGGCAGGAGGGGGAGGAGGAACCACTCCGCTTACCAGTGTCCTTTCTGCAGGAAGCAGCTCTGTAGTGGGGAGCAGGATGAAGATGAGGAGGGCAGATGTTTCCACCGGGCACGTGCTCAGTTCCTTCAGCCCCAGGGCTTCATCCCTGTGGCATCGTGCTGGGGGTACAAAGTGCTCTTGTACTGGATGTGTCGGTTCCAAAAGGGGCTAGCAGTAAACTGAGAATATTTGGATAAACTTGCCGGCCCTCAGGACTAGAAAAGGACTTTTGTTCCCGGAAAGACAAGCCTGTTGCATTACCATAGGATGACTGGATTCAGTCCAGGAAAAACGGAGCTTGCACTATAAAAAAAGCCCCGATCGGGAGTGTCAAGTGAAGGATCTTTGCCTTAAGGTCTGATATTTATTTATATTTATTAGAAGATGAGATCTACGTCTGTGGCCAAGCTTTGGTCTGAAGCAACATCTCTCCTGGGGATGTCATCCCGCCTTGATGGAGGAGCTGTGCCATCAGCCCCTGCGTGTACCAGTGGTTGTCCCAGCCTGGTTATTCCCTGATTTCGAAGGATGGGGACAGTGTCCCAGAGCAAAATGCTTCTATTTAACCCAATATAGAGCAGAGTGAGACAGCGTGTAGCTTTGTCCTCTCTTGATTGATTGTCTCAGATTGATGACACCAGGGAGAAGGGGATGCAGCTTCTGGGAGCAGATGAGGTAGATTAGTTAATCAAATCAGAGCTAAAAAGGCAGAGAGAGCGCTGAAACCACGTGAAATCACACACCAAGGTGGAGCCAAGGGGGTTTTTGAGTCCGTGCTCCTACTCAGCTCTTTCTTATTTATCTCATGCCTCAGCAGAAAGTGCAACAGAGACAGTTGGTGCCGATGTTTTCCTACGACTTCTTTGTATCTAACTGCTTAGGAAAGCTTTAGTGACTTCTAAGAGCAGATTTGCCTATAAACCACGTGGTGGTTTATTTCTGCTTTAATTAAGCCCTGTTTGTCCATGAGGTTTTGTTCACACGCTGACACCATCAATACAAATAGATCTCAGGCGGAGCGATTAATAAAGGCCGGCAGCTCGAGGGGGGCGCAGTGTATGTGTCATATCATCCTCTCTGGCTCTGCCATGGGATAGCTATTCCAAAACAAGTGAGAGGATCGAATGTCCCCTTAGTAAATTTGCGGGTGGCACCAAGTTGGGAGGAAGTGTTGATCTGCTGGAGGGGAGGAGGATGCTGCAGAGACATCTGGACAGGTTAGGTCAATGGGCAGAGGCCAACGGGATGAGGTTGAACAGGGCCAAGGGCAGGGTCCTACATTGTGGTCACTATAACCCCCAGCAGAACTCCAGACTGGGGGATGAGTGGCTGGAGAGCAGCCATGAGCAGGAACATCTCCCACTAGATCAGGGTGCTCAAGGCCCCATCCAGTCTGGCCTTGAACACTTCCAGGGAGGGGGCAGCCACAACCTCCCTGGGCAACCCCGTCCAGTGTTTTAGCACCCTCATCATGAAGAACTTCCTCCTGCCTTCCAGTCCAAACCTCCCCTCTTCCAGCTGGAAACCATTCCCCCTGCTCCTACCATTCCAAGGCCTTGGGAACAGCCCCTCCCCAGCTTTCCTGTAGCCCCCTTCAGGTAGTGGAAGGCCACTCTAAGATCATCCCGGTCTCCTCCAGTCTGAAGAGCCCCAACTCTCTCAGCCCTCCTCTCATCCTCGTGGCCCTCCTCTGGACACATTCCAACAGCTCAATCTCCTTCCTGAGTTGGGGGCTCCAGAACTGGACACAGTACTGCAGATGGGGTCTCACGAGAGCAGAATAGAGAGGGAGGATCCTCTATCACGCTGCTCTTGCTGCGGCCCAGGATGTGGTTGGCTTTCTGGGCCACAAGCAAACACTGCCAGCTCATGTTGAGTTTTTTGTCAACACCCTCAAGTCCTTCTCCTCAAGGCTGCTGTCAATCTGTTCAGCACCCAGCCTGTACTTGTGCCCAGCATTGCTTCAACCCAGGGCAGGACCTTGCACTTGACCTTGTTGACTCTCACGTGGTTGGCCCTGGCCCTCTGGATGACATCCCTTCACTCCCATGTGTCCACCCCACCACACAGCTTGGTGTGGAGGTTATCAGGGTCTCCTTAACTCAAACCTGAGGTGCTCAGACACTGCGAGAGGCCGGGTATGTCAGACCGTGTGTTGCTTTGGGATCTGCTCTCAGAGAACCAGATGTGCTGGAACTGCCTGAGTAAAATAACCTGAGCAGAGGCTTCTCCTGTCACCTTTTGCTCGACACTTTGCCTTGGGTTTTCCATCTGAGCTGTAATAACAGCATTCTGTGGAACTGTCTTTTGACCCAGAGATGGTAGAAGATCTGAGCTGGAGGTTTTGCAATGCTGTTGCTCAGCGCATCCAAAGGGCAGATTTATCATCGGGATCAATTCCCTCGAGTGTCCCGTTTCATAAGTAGGTGAATTGGCCTGGGGTAAAGTTCATCCAGGCAGCACTCGGGACTGGGAGATTTACCCTTGTCCTTCCTTGTGACTCGCATTTCACTTGGGGATGGCAGACAAGATACTGATTGGATTTCAGCTGCACAGAGTCCCTATCACCAAATTTGAGGAGGGAAGGAGTGAACTGTAACCCAGTGCTTCCTTGGTTGTCATTTAGAAAAGAAAGAACACGATACGACACAATGGACCCCCCAACACAGGAAGGAGATTGAGCTGTGGGAAGGTGTCCAGAGGAGGGCCACGAGGATGAGGGGAGGGCTGGAGCACCTCTCCTACAGGGACAGGGTGAGAGAGTTGGGGCTGTTCAGCCTGGACAAGAGGAGACTCTGGGAAGATCTTAGAGCGGCCTTGCAGTACCTGAAGGGGCTCCTGGGGAGCTGGGGAGGGGCTGTTTCCAAGGGCTTGGAGTGGTAGGAGCAGGGGGAATGGTTTCCAGCTAGAAGAGGGGAGGTTCAGACTNATCTGAACCATTCTAGGAATCCAGGGACAACGTTTGGTTGGAAGAACTGGGCACTGGACCAGGCTGCCCAGGGAGGTGGTAGAGTCACCATCCCATCCCTGGAAGTGTTTAAAAAGCAAGTAGCTAGAACACTTGAGGCCATGGTCTGGAGGTTGGGGAGCTGTTGGGATGAGGGCTGGACTTGATGATCCTGGAAGTCCTTTGCAGCCAGGATGATTCTATGAATTTTAGAGCTGCTTTGAAAAGAAGAGATTTCTGCAGGTTTCAGTGATAAAGGGCTATGCTTGATTATTTTTGGAGGCTATAAATGGGAGATAATAGTAGGATGTGTGTGGAAGTAAAAGGACTGTGGGTAGGAGCTAAAACCTTGCAGATCACTTCTCCTTTAGCAAACAGCATGAGAAAAACCTCTTCATCTCTCGTTTTGTCTACATGTGTCTGCTGAGTGAGTGCTGACTTGCAGGCAGCTCGCAGGGGGTTCCTCCTCTTCTCCAAACACACCTTTTTTTATCACAGACCCCAAACCCTTGTTTTATGGTGTGGAAACAAACCACTTGAGGCAGAGACACCCACCTGCATGTCCCCACTTGCCGTTTTTAGTGATGCTTGGACTGAAGGTGAACTGAGTGTGGGAATTGCAGACTGAGGCTCTCTGTAAGATGCAGAGCATGTGAACAATATTTATCTTCCCTGGGAGACAAACTGGCCCAGGAGCAGACTCTCTAGAAGCTGCAAGTGCTCTGAGAATCTGCTTTCCTCCCTTGCTCTCATTACTCAGACGGTATCCCTGTGCTGTGAGGCCAAGGGATGGAATAACCCTGGATGCTCCCTGAACGCTTCTTCAAGCCCAGATCAGGTAGGCAGGAGGCTTTAACTGGGGAATTCCCTCCCTGACCCCACTTTCCCAAGCTGTAAAGCTGTCCTGGGGCTCTGAGCAGCCCAAGACAAGGTGTTCAACCCATTTTCAACTCTCCTTCCCAGGTCATCCCTGAGCCTCCATGCTGGGAAAGTCTCTTGCCATCGTGTTTGTATTTTAAAAAGCAATCAATAGGCAGCAGCTTTTCAGCAGGATGTAGCTCGGTAGGGTCGGTGCCTCTGGTGCTGCTGTGGGACTGGTACGCGGGCTCTGTCGCCGCAGTTTTGCACCTTCTTTGGGTCATGTTTTCGGTAAACATCAGCTCTAAAGAAATCACACGTTCGGGCTTTATGAGAGGGGAGCAGCGCGGTTCTGCGACATCAAGGGAAAATGTCTCTTGGCCTTGGTGTGAGGTTTGTTTTCAAAGCTCTTTTAGCAGGGGGCTGCTGTTCCTGTCTTTGATCAGCTGCCTGATCGGGAGGGAAACCTCTAACATCCTCTCCTTCTTCACCGTGCCAACTCAGATCACAAACTCACCTATTTCGCACCTTCTAAAGGCCATGGGGAATGGTCTGCTGAGCAGCTGAACTTGTTTCTGATCAGAAGGGCTCTGAGGCTGCTGCTTCCTCATACTGGGGGGTTCCTGTGGCAACCAAGCTGTGGTTGATTCAGGGACGGAGGGCACTGCCCTGCTGTTCTTCTCTTTTCTAGCCTTCTGCTTTGCAAAGTGTAAGGTCATGGCCAAAGTTAGGGCAAAGTGCAGCATCTGGCCTGTAAATCCAAGGCATTTAAAGCAAACTTGTGGGAAGGTAAGGTGAGTGCTCCTGCTCGATTGCCATTCCGTGGGCATAGGCAGAAAGGGAAGTAAATTTGTGCTAGAAGGGTGTGAAAAACCCATCTCACTTCAGGCCTGTCTTCTCCTCCTTGCTTTGCCACTGGCTTTGGCAGCTCTTGGTGTTAGGGCCTTTCTTAGTGAGACCTAGTACAAGTCATTCATGACTAAGCTGGGCCTCAGTGAGGTGGAATCTAAGGCTGAGCCTTGTGCACTGGTGCTTCTGCACATGAGTCACAACCTAGGGGTGGAGATTGAAGTGAGACCAACACTGCAGTCACCTGCAGATTAAAACCTCATGTCCTTTCCTCGCTCTCAGGTCATTTAACAGCTTGGTCTTGCACTGCTTATAGCCTCCTGGGCCAGTAGGTTTGGCTCCTTGTGCTTTAGACTCAGAGTCATTTTAATTCCCTGACAGAGAGTTCCATTAGTGGGATGTAGAGATGTTCAAACATGGCCCAGCCACCCGAACCAGGTGGCAGGAGAACTCCAGATACTGAGCTTTAAGAGTCACTCTCAGTTCTCTGTTATTAAATGATTAAGTAAAATCTGAGAGTGTCAGGTTTGCAGGGGAAGGGAGAGGAGTTGCCAGCACTGCCTGATGACAGAAGAAATTCCTCCTGAGGAAGAGGCTGACAAGAGACCACGAGACAATGTTGTATCACGTGGCTCTTCTTGTGCTGGATCCGTGTGAGGGCTCTGCTAGCGCTGCTGAAGGGCTGGTACTCCGTAACTGCTGTCAGCAGGATGAATGGGCATTTGAAGGCTCTGCTACTTTTTTGGCCTGAGTGTAAAATGTGGCAAATGGGTTTGGCACCGGGTGATTTCAATAAATCACTCAGAAGAGGTCTAGATGTTCGTGGTGTTCCACAGCTTCGTTCCCAAATCATTAATAAAATAAAGCCCTACTAATCAGAAATTATTTAAAACCAGCAGCGGGAACCTCCGCACATCCTGGTCTAGGGAAACTGCCCCGAACCCACCCCAAGAAGGGGATCAGAATTTATTTCTATGCTTGCCTCTGTTTGCCTTCCAACAGCACCTTTTAGAGCCTGAGTAAAGGGAAGGAGCCAGTTGCTTTGGTTTCATGCTAGCCAATGATGCCACTTGTGATGCTCAGTGGAAAACCCCAGCTCCTGGAAACGAGCGATTAGTGCAGGACCACAGGTTTCCTCATTTCTGGGTGCAGGAGACCCCCCAAGATCTATCAACTACAGACTCACAGAATGATTTAGTTTGGGAAAGACTTTTAAGATCATTGAATCCAACCATCAACTCAGCTGTCCCATCCCACTGGCCAAGAGCCCCAGGTTACCACGACTGCAAAACATGGCTACAGATAGAAGTTCAACCCCTTCTCTGGGCAGCCTGTGCCATGGCCTGAGAGCTCTTTCCAGGGAGAAGTTTCTCCTCAGGTTCGACCTCTGCTTCCCCAGCGCAACCTCTTGTCCCATCACTCATTCCATCCACCCACTCCATTGAGGGCAGAGGTACCCACCCACCCACGGAGACTGCAGACAGACACTCCTTCACATGAGGACACCTTCCCGCTCTCTCAGCACACTGGTATACTCTTGATGAGAATGAACACAAACCCCCAAACCCCAAAGAAAGCAAAAAGAACCCATCAGCGTTTCTCATCTTCTCAGGAATTTTAAGGCAACCATGTGATTTGGGGGCAGAACTTCAAAGGTTTGTGTGTATTTATTACAAAGGACTGGAAATCCCTTTCTTGACTGGTGTGTGCAGTGTCTGAGGGAGCCCTGTGATTGGACTCGAGTGCAATTGGTTATGGTTTGCTGCTTCACTGAAATCAGTGCGGTAGGAATTACGTTACTAGCGAAAAATGAGCCTTTGTTGAGATAAACGCCTGCCCTCATCTCCAGTCGTCTTCTGTGTTGACATTTGGATTCTCTGTGTGGCTGTTTGACGTCTCCAGGCACGCTTAGAGTGGCCCTCAAACACAACAGGGGGTGGGAGAGAAGCGCACGGGGGTGGAATTGGTTTCATGCATCGAGAGGAGCTGGCGGTGGCACCTCCTTTGGCACCCTGAGTTATTCAGGGTTGTGTTCTGAGTAGCCAGACTAAGGAGGGAGAAAGCGAAGCTGGTGTTGATTCTCCTCAAGAACTCTCCCCTTCAGCTCTTTACTCCTTTTCACAGAACTTGCTCCGCAAGTAACTAACACGGGAAACACTGTGGTGCCTGTTGCATTGAGCTGCTTCGTAGAGCAGGAGATGCTTTCACAGAGATCAGCTGTAAGGAGCTCTGTAAATGCTGTGCTGGGTACTGCAGCACTACTGTGGCTGTTAGCTTCTCCTTTCAGGCTTTGTACTGATGGCCAGGTCTGCTGCTTTGCCTCAGAGGGTCCTCAGCCCTTGGCACAGGCTACCCAGGGAGGGAGTGGAATCGCCATCTCTGGCCGTGCTTCAGAGCTGTGGAGATCTGGAGCTCAGGGACAGGATTTAGCGGTGGGTTGGGACAGTTTGGTTCATAATTGGACTCGATGATCTTGAAGGTCTTTTCCAACCTAAACGATCCTATGATGCTGTATTGACTCTGTCACTCCTGTTCCTCATTCTGCACAGACCTGGAGTGAATCTGCTCAGCTTGAAAGCCCTATGGATGACACTGCAGTCTCACAGGCTTTTTATCCCCACTGCCACACAGGAACCTCTCGCTGGCTGGTTTGTGCTGGAGAGCAGCAGATACTAACAGGCAGACCTTCAAAAGGCTCCGCTGGATTCAAACACTCAGTCTTGCTCTCAAAGCTTGTGGGAGCTCTCCAGGCTCCTCTGCTTTGGAAACCAGACAGGGTGTCCTGGTGCAACCCAGCCTCGTTGCATGTGATTTCTCGTGTTCTTTAGATGTGGTAGAAAAAAGAATGAGAAGGTTATTTTTGCGTGACACAAGTATGTCTGTGTAACAGCCTTCCCTGCAGCTTTGCTGGTCTTGTTCCTCCAGGTCTTTTGTGAAACCAGATAATATAGCACAGCGGCAGCAGATGCAGGAACTCAGACACCAGTGGAAAAATTCCACTCCAGACCTGTGGCTGGAGTGGGAGCAGAGGCCATTTGTTCTTTCAAAAACCTGGATCCATCTCTCTCCTGTTGGCTGTGGCAGTGCAGCTGCTTCCCACCAGTCAGCAGTGGTTGCCCTTGCCTGGCATCGCAGGTCCCACTGGGTTGCCTCATGCCCATGGTCCTCCAAGCTGTGACTCTGTCTCATACTGGTGAGGTGCTTGTTTGACAGGAGGAGAGCTGTAAAAGCTTCTTTGCTTTTCCTCTGAGCATCCCAGTGTTGGGAGGCATTGGGCTGTCATCGCAGAGCTCATGGCTCCTGTGTGCCCGGCTGTTCTGCTGAAATCTGAGTCTCTTTGCAAACAGGAGTGAGTAGAGATGGTGAGGACACGTATGAGCGTGGTGAGGGTGTGGGTAGGGATGGTGAGGACACTCCTGGGGATGGCCACACATCCTGTTTACAGAGCTGGACAGTCACTCACAGGTGAACTTGAGTCCTCTGATCCTGCAACCATTTAATAACCCTGAGAACTCGATCTTGAACGATCTGGACCACACGGGTACCTGTGTCCCATGGGCGTGCACGTGTGTTTTGAAGACAGGTGGCTCACTCAGGGCATGGTAAGACATCTGCCGCCCACCCCTCAGGTAGAACCTTTCAGGAAATACCCTCATCTCTCCTTAACATCTGGAATTTCTGTGGATGGGAGCTGGTGCCAGGCTGTGCAAGAGGACCTTACATTTGGACAAGAGATGGAAGTGGCTCTCGCTGAACGTACTTGGAGCTTTTCCTGTGGCCCTGAGCAGGGGGCAGCAAACCAGTTGGGTTTGGCTCAGCTACTCTTCCCGTCGGTTTGCAGTGCCGTGACCTGTTTTTGTCTGACACGTTTCTCATTAACTCTTTATCAAATCACCAGGAAGCCCTCCCTTAATTGCAGGCAGAGCGCTGAATTTATGAGTTCATCTAGGCTTCACGTCTACACATTGACAGAGGTGTTTCTCTGGATGAAGGCTTTTTCTCTTCATTCTGAGGCAAGAATGGACTTTCTGTTTCAGTTACTCCTGAAGGTCATAAATCGTGGCAGCCCCTCCCTCCTCTTTATTTAAAAGAAACACAACAAAACTTCATGGCAACAGTTTATTGCTCTAAATCAGCTCGTGGGTCATTAAAGCAAAAAAGGGGGAGGGGGGGATGAAGGAAAAAAAAAGTCTCCCTCCAACTCCTGCCAAATAAAATGTGTGCATCAGCCAAACTGTCAAAGGCCGATCCTGCGACTATGGGATGAGAAGGTTTATTACACTTTCGGCTTCTGAGGAGGGATGTTATAGCAACAGGACGCTGGGTCACTGATGGCAAACTCATGGTTGCTTCGTTTCTTCATGCACACTAGGAATCCATTAAGCTAACTGACGACAGATCCCCAGGCATTCCAGGGCTACAGCACACCTCTGGCGAGGCCAAATGTTGGACGCTGCCCATTAAAACGTGAAAGAAACAACCCAACAGAGAGCCCACAAATTAGAGAAGCAGGAAACCTCAAATGATGTGCAAAAAAAATGGTCGGCGTTGGAGAGCATTTTTCCATAACTTCTGCTTCATAACTCAGCATTTCTGATGTTAATAAATTATGAAACAGAGCCTTTGTGAGATCAATGAAGCCTTTTGGATTCCAGTCCTGAACGCTGGGAGCAGACGGCAGATGAAGCTGCAAAGTGAGTCCTGGAACATGACAACAATTTCCTTTTGGCTGGAGAGATGAGTCTGAACCGCAGCCGCAGCCAGCGGTCTGGGTCTGGCTCCAGAGTCGCCGTCTCTGCAGTGGGCAGGTTAAACCCCTCTAATCCGCATGAACATGAAGGTGCATTTGTTTTCACCAGGCTGAAGAGGAGGATGGGGGTTTGGGGCAGGAAAAAGGCAGGAAACGTCTCAGCAAGGCAAACGTACGGCACTGTAACCCGCAAGGTTACAGTGGAGTGGAGAGCACTCGGATGAGCTGTTGGGTCTGAAGGCAAGAGCGATGGTTTAATAAATAGAAGAACATTCTGAACTCACTGTCTGCAGCAGAGGGGGAACAGATGAACTGGGAGTTGGGGTTGTACAGTGATCAAAAACCAATCAGAAACCCATGATGGGGTGACTGGGATAAAGGAAGGTGGGACGAACCACATGTGCTCTTGCCTTGAGTGAAGCTTTGTGGGGCAGCGATGCTGCAGTGCAGATCGTAGAGCAGCGAGAAGGTTGTGTGTTGCCCGGGTGCTGACTGGAATAGCAGCTTCAGATCTGCAAAAATGAGGCCAATAACTAAGTACGAAGGGGTTTTTTCCTCCCTTCTTTTACTTCCCCCTTTGTTTTCCCCTCTTCTTTCCCCCTGATAACTTATTCCAATGTCTGAGCGGAGTTAGCCACCCTCTCCTCTGTGGGCTGCCCGTGTGCCCACTCCGACTGCAGAACTGAAATGGTGTGAGCAGAAACTAGTGAGAAAATGATGCCTTTTGCTGATCGATCTCACGGGACCGAGAGCTTGCAGAGCCACATCACTGGGCTTTAGCTGCCACGTGACAGCTTACTGCTGTTCAACAGAGACATTGCTGCTAAGGCCCTGTCTTCTCTCTTCTACCTCCATAATGTTTGGGTGCTTCTCCAGCTGTTCTGATTTCAGTGGCTCCTTACGGCCCACAGCAGAAGCAAGCGCTTCGCTAAGGGATGGGGATGTGTAAAACACTGCTCAGTGATGCTGCCTGGCCTCCGTTAGTGATACCTTGTTCTATTTAAGGAGCAGAGTGCGTGTGAAAAACAGGGGTGGAAGTTCTCAGGGTTTCATACAACCTCTTTGTTCTCTCATTTTGATCTGTGAGATTTCACACCCCCCCCTTGGTTGGGTTTTAATGCTCCACTCAGATAAAACCACAGAGTTTCAGGTGATTTCTAGCTGATTCTCAGGCAGAGCTGTTGAGCCTTGTGCAGATGCCCTGCAAAACAGCTGGTGAATCTGAGCTGAGCTCTGGGGTTTGCCAGAGCTGTCCCAGCGTCTCTGACCAAACAACCCTAGAATAGGTCAGAGGCTATCTGCAAGAAACAGCTATGAAGTAAAATAGACTGCTGGTAGGCCTGGAGTTTGTTGTGTTGGCTTCTCAGGGTGACTTCGTTTCACTCTGGTACTGAGAGGTGAGCGGCTTGCTGCTTACTCAAACCATTACAACCCACTTGCTCTAAACCTGAACTGTTCCCTGGCCTCAAGTCAGCAGCTGGACACTGGTGATTCACCTCAGTTTTGTCTTCCAAAGGATTTCCTGGGAGCTGATATCACTTCCCTCCCAGCCGCTGAAAAATAGATCCAGCACCTGCAGGTGTTTCTTTAACTCCAGTCCCAGAATAAAGGCAACCAGTCTTGTACAGTAACAACGAAGCCATCAGCCACACTCCCTGAGTCCCATAGCAGGGAATAGGTCTTGGATTTGATTCAAATGTGTTTAACACTGGATATAAAACCCAACTGGCTTTTCCCTACCGTCTGTTCCCTAGATGTCAGACCTAGGTGTCCCTCCTCAGGTGGGAGTCGGGCTCTTCTCCCAGGCAAGCAGCACTGGGATGAGCTCAAGGGCAGGGCTTGAAGCTGCCCCAGGGGAGGGTTAGGTTGGCTGTCAGGAAGCCTTTCCTCATAGAAAGGGAGCTCAAAGCCTGGACTGGACTGCCCAGGGCAGTGAGGGGAGTCCCTGTGTCTGGAGGTGTTGAAGGACAGCCTGGCTGTAGCCCTGAGTGCCCTGGGGTGGCCGCTGGGGTGATGTTAGGTGCTGGGCTGGGCTGCAGGAGCTCAGAGGGCTTTTCCAGCCTCAATCATTCTCTGATTCTGTGTTCTAGTGATCTGAGTTCCATTTGCCTAAAGAAATTCCTGTTCCTTTTCTTAATCCCCTTAGAAAAGGGAATTGTTTTTTGTAGGAGAAGAAACCAGGAGAGGCCCTGGTTATGGTCGAGAAGGCAACTGGGAGATAGAAAGAAAAGCCAAGGGGAGGGCTGGGGTGGTGGTGGTTAACTGGTGAGTGATGAGAAGTGCTGGGATTAGGTGTGACTGGCTGGGAGTGGGCCAGAGCTTTGCAGGTGAGGAGACCTGGTGCCAGGTACAGTGAAGGTGGGAAAGAGGGAGAGCAGACAGCAGGTTTGCAAGGCAGGGAAAAGATGTTGGAGTGGATGGGTGAGGAACCTGGTGAGATGCTGAGCTCCACGAGCTGCAGTCTCAGCTGACAAGGGCACTCAGGGATTACTCAGCCTGACCTGGTACTTGATTTGTTGCTGTCATTGCTGCCTTGTGCTTTTTCTTTCCCTTTGTTCTTACCTTTTCTTTTTTTCTCTGTCTCGGAGTAGATGGGAAAGTATTCTCGTGTCCCATGGGATTTTGAGAGAATTAATTGCTGGTAAAAGAACGTTAAGAGCTTTTGATGACTGAAGTAATTTGCAGTGACACAGGGGCTGGTAGGGCTGGAGGGAAGCCTGAGTCTAAGGGGGAAAAAAGGGAGCTGCTCTGAGAAGGAGGCCCACTTGTGCACAGAAGGCAGCCTGGCCAAGCTGAGCACTCAGAGGGCTTTTCCCCCCTTTACTAGGATTTCTAGAACAGGCTGGTTGGAGGGAGTTGCACACTGGACCATCACAACCACTAACAGGGCTGCTGAGCATCTCCTGTGTTTCCATCTCATCGAACTTTGTTGTCTTAAGGAAGGAACTGTGTGCAGTCTCTTCCTGGCAAACCAGCGGTTTCTCTCCGAACCACAACCCTTTCATTAACCCTTTTGTTCCCCAAACCATGAGGTATTGGAGGGGTTTATTGGGAATGATTCCTCTTTAACCCCCCCTTGCACCCACACAGATCCTCTGGTACCAGCTCTGTAACCGGCAGCATCATTTCTGAGAGCATCATTCCACAGCAGAGCAGCCCGTTTGGAAAGCTGGCTATAAAAGAGTGCTTTTTATTTCTAAATAAAAAGATAATTTAAATATAATAAATATATTCTGTGTGAAGAGAATAATTCTATATAAACATAACCATTCTATTCATGATAAAATTATCTGAAAAATAAAGCCTTGTTTATAAAATAGAAGCAAAAATTTATCATAAAAAATTTACTAGCCTTGATAATAAACATTTATAATTACTTCTATAATAATAGAATTAGAATACAAATTAGAATACATCATAATTTATGATTTTAAAGCTGTATTATAGAAATGATCCTGTATGAAAGGATAAAATAGATAGAGTGAGGCGTTCTTCTGAACAAGCTGTCTGCTGTGATTCCTTACACTGGTGAGGATACTGGATCCGTATGTTCATCTCATATCAGTTGTAATCCCAAGCCTCTTCCTCCTGAACCTCTCTGATTTGTGACCTCAGGGTTAGTAGAAGCTAACCAGGAGCTTTGGATCACAGCCCCGAGCCTATCTGAGCCTTGTCCTGTGTGTCTTTATCAATCCACCATCCAGCTTTCTCCTTCCTGCTTCTTGGAATCCTGCCTTGCACATCATCCCTGCCTCTTCTCTCCCTAGCTATCACTCTGTGTGAGATGACCCACGAGTTTCTTCTTCTCCTGGTCTTCTGCAGATTGCTGACGACCTGGCCAATGAGAAGTTCTGTATCGAAGCCAACCAGGGCGGAGGTGGGAGCTGGCTGAAGTACATCCGCGTGGCCTGCTCCTGCGACGAGCAGAATCTGGCCGTGTGTCACGTTAACGACCAGGTAAGGGCTCCAGCAATGCTCAGGCTGCTGCGCTCACCTCACCACTTCCACAGCGTGGGGTAGGGGGGCCAGAGGACGGCATGTAGTGGCTACACAGCACGGGAACAACCGAGGGACTCACCAACTCGGCAGCTCCGCTGCTGTGTCCCTGAGATGATGAAACCCCCTGGGCTCACAGGCTTTTCCGTGGATGCTGTTAGTGTCTGGGCAGATGTGAAACGCGTGACGCGTTCACAAAACACTGTGGCACAAGTGGAAACCAGCAGAGGGTATTTCGTTGCCATCCAAACTGTAGTTTGTCAGTGGTGGGAGAGTGGTGCCAAGCGTAAATTGAGCTGTCTTCTGTATTTAAAAGGGGAGTGAGAATGAGAGATGGTTTGGGATTTGGGAGTCAGCTGACGAGGATGTAGTTCTTCCCCCTTACCAGTCCTGGGAACTGGTAAGACCTTCCCTTGAGTACTGGGGGCAGTGCNAGATCACAGCCTGGACTGGACTGCCCAGGGCAGTGGGGGAGTCCCTGTGTCTGGAGGTGTTGAAGGGCAGCTTGGCTGTGGCCCTGAGTGCCCTGGTGTAGCCGCTGGGGTGCTGTTAGGTGCTGGGCTGGGCTGGCTGAGCTCAGAGGGCTTTTCTAGCCTCAATCATTCTGGGATTCTCTGAAAAGTAAAAACTCAAGGGGCGTATTGCAAACCTGCTGGAGGAGGAGGCTGTTGGTGGAGCTGGGGGTGAAGGATGTTACAAGGAATAGACAGGATTTTTATAAAGTCACCTAATGGTTGTCGACTTTGTTGAAGATGAAGCTCAAAAAGTGGGTTCAAGATGATCAATTCAAGCGGAGAGTCGCTCCAACCTCAAACTGAGCCCAGTTTGAATGTTAAGTTCCTCCTTCAAAACAAGAAGCTGTGTCGTAGGGTCACTGCCAGTTAGGAAAGAGGCGGAGGGTACTTGCATGCAAAGAAAATAAAGAGCTGAGGCTTTTCTACACTTCTAACAAAACCAGCTAGAAACCTGTGGCTGATGGGGAGGCTGGAGCGAAGCTAAAGGAAGGCAGTTCATGTGAAAAGAGAATGGACCAGGGTGCAGTCGAGATGTCAACCCACTCCAGGAATTTTGTTCCTGTTGGAAAATCACTTTTAAAATAACCTAACTCTGGATGCAGAAAGAAACCCCTAATCCAGAAATGTCACCAGTGTTCCTGATGTAAGCGATCCAGGAGAGATGGAGGCACAAAGCACTGAATTCCAGCCTGCTTCCTCAAAAGGAGCTGCTGATTGCTGCAGCGCCCACTCAGTGCTGCTCACGAGGGCTCTGCAACAAGGAGCTCTCTAACCAAGAGCCAGTGTTTATCATCAGCTCCTTGTTTTACCCTGTGAGCTGCTCTGTGCTCCCTGTGGCACTCACAGGACTGCTCCCCTGTCTCTGTTGTGCAGAACAACAGGATAAAGACCTCCAGGGCCATTACACTTTCCCTCACCTGCTACTTAGGTCTTTCACCACCCTTCCTTCTCTGTGGAAAACACCAGTTTGCCTTGCTGGGCACTCTGTGGCTTCTCCGGGCTGTTAGGCTGAGGTTGGAGTGGATGATTTC
Source organism: Upupa epops (assembly GCA_013397515.1). Classification (NCBI taxonomy): domain Eukaryota; kingdom Metazoa; phylum Chordata; class Aves; order Bucerotiformes; family Upupidae; genus Upupa; species Upupa epops. The sequence continues at coordinate 136,642 of VZRI01005819.1, read as the reverse complement.
TAGGTTGGAGTACATGATCTCTAGGTTGGAGTCGATGATTTCTAGGTTGGAGTGGATGATCTTTCGAGGTCCCTTCCGATCCCTAATGATTCTATGATTCTATGATGATCCTGGAGGTCCTCCTTTCCAGCCAGAATGATTCTAAGATTCTATGATTTTTAGTTCTTATTTATTGATGCTAAGAGCCAGCACAAGCTCTCTGTGAAGTTAAGAGCCCAAGTTGTTCATCAAACCCATTAATAAAAACAAACACATTTATCCAGGGACAGGGCACTTTGCACCTCCCCAGACCAGGTTCTGCTCTTCTTTCCCCTCCTGTATCGTGGAGCCATCCCCAGTGAAGCACAGAGAATTTTCCTGAAGCAGGACCTGCCCCTCTAATTTATTGAATTCATTTTGCTTTTCAATTTACAGATTTAATTGCAGCTACTTAGGAACAGATTAGTTGAGACGTTTCATTAACTATTTTTCATTGTGAAACCAATTTTCACATGGAAAATTATGTTTGCCGGGGTCCTTCAAGATTTATTCTTATTTGATAGGTGTTGGAAAGGATCGGGAGAGCTCTGATTGCCTGAGCAAATAGTGATTCTAAAGGAGGACTGGAAAAGAACGGCAGTAAAATGTTTGGATGGAGGAAAAGAGGAGTGACTCGTGTTTCATTCGTGCTTTACACACACCTTGGCGACTCTGCTCAGGACCCCTAGGTGTGCCATGCCTTACAAAGCAGAAATCCCAAGCAATGAAACAAAGGGAAGGCGATTCCAGAGGAAGAGAACGGATTCTAAGAAAAATGTGCAGCCTGGTTCTGGCTAGAAATGCAAGGAGGCCAAACTTTTACCTGTTCACTCCTCCTTGAGCCAGCCAGCCTCACACACACACACACAAAGGTTGATCCGTGTCTTAGAGGAGCAGTAGGTAGAAATATCTCCCTTGTTATTTCATCAGGTTGCTGGCACAGCAGTCTGTTTGTGAGGCAACGACTGAAAGCAGCTGCTTCCCAGCTCCTTTCAAACCATCTCTGTCAGTCGCTGCTGCTGGGCATTGCTGCAACGAGCGGGGTGTTTTCTGGTCTTCAGGGAAACAAGCTCTCTAAAGCCCCTTTTTTCCCCCTAAAGACAAGGGTTGTCGCAGCGGAGAGGTGATAAACAGCAGGCAAACTCCTACAGCAGGTACACAGGGCTGTTTGTTAGATCCTGTATGACGAGGGAACGCTCCAAGGCCCTTTCCTCCCTCGGTGCCTTTCGCCTCCATCTATCACCTCGAGTTTGGAAGCAGTGGAACCTTTGTTTCAGTTGTCCCTGAGCTGTGTCTGTCTCAGAGAAAAGACCTCCAGCCTCTATGACTCTGTGCCCCACTCTGTGATTATCTGTGGAGGTTCTGCATTATCGATACTTCCAGCAATTGTACCAAATCACTTGGGTTTGTGCTGTGAGAGCTTAGAGCCAGCACCAGCTTCCTCATTCACAGACCTGAGGCTGCAGCAGGATTCTTGAGGTGTTTTTTTTCTCTCTCTTTCCTTCTTTCTCTCCCCCTTTCTTTCTTTAGCCCAGAACAATTGTGCTAACGCTCAGGAAAATGCAGTGTTTCCAACACTCCCCAAAGCCCAGTTCTGCAGTTAATGATTTAGTGGTCGGGAGAACGGGCTGGTAATTAGGAGAGGGGGCCTTTCTGTTGCGAGCAGTCACGAACACGAGGAATTTCTACCATGAGCATAAAGGATTTATGGAGCTAAATGTTCCGATAGGTCAGCAAACCTGATCAGTTTAGGGGAGGGAGGCACAGAACAAGTAGGAAAGGGAGCGGCAGCAGTCGTTTGAATTAATTCAGACCATCGGTTGCGTGATTGCAAGGTGAGGTTAATTACTGTAATTGAAATGTTTGATGCAATTAAGGTGACTCCAGCAGAACCCAGCTCTCCCCGGGTCGTTACTGCACTGTGTTTTTCAGAAGGCTGTACCTGCAGTATTTTCATCTACGAGGAGCTACTTTGTTCTGAGAACAAACACGAGAGGTAACGGAGTTCAGATCGTGACACAGCAGCAGCGTTAGCTCTTGGTGTCAGTACCCTGGAGGATTTCCCAGTGCAAAACCTGCTCCTCTGTCTGTGAGCTCAGGGTTTCTTTCAGCTCATGGCTTGTGATTTAGTTCCCGTTTGGGTTACTGGCTGACAGAGCGATGCCCATTCGTAGCTCTTTTGGGTGCTTTTCTTGTTTCCCAGCCAGATGCAGGCGATGGCACATCTGGAGTTCTTTTCTCCCTGAGTCCAGCTCTGAGCTCTTGTGCTCACTCCTCGCCATGGCTTTGTTTTCCAGGCAGGTTTGCTGTTCAGCTCAGTGCGATCTGGTCCTGGGAAAGGCTTTTCCTGGTGAAAAATCCCCCAGGAAAGAGAGTTAAAGCACGGATGAGAGAAGGAGGGGTTTATACAGGCAGTGATTTGCAGTGGAATCCACAGAAATGGCCAGTGTGATCGGGAGAAAAGCTGAAGGCAGCCTCTCAGGAGCAGATTCACCTCCTCCTTTACTCCTTTACGCTGCTTTCTGTCCCTTCTGCATCACTGGGACCATCCAGATGAGGATCCCATAGCCTGATCCAGCATGATGCTGGATCCACCAGTTCACTGATACTGGTTATTTATTAGCTAGTTGACACCCAGGGTGAGACTGGAAGTGTCTTTAGGGGAAGAACTGGTTCCAAACCAGTGGAACCTGGTGGTGGGAATGATGCTGGGGTCAGTTTGGGATATTCCTAAATCCCAGTTCAATTCCATTTCTGAGCATAAACGTTGGGTTTTGAGGCCACCTCGCTGCTGCAGTTTAAACCTCCCGGTGAGAGCCTTCCAGACTTTCCAGCCGGGCGACGTTAACCCCCTTGGCTCAAGATAACCAGGTAGTTCGGGGGATTCAGCGATGGAACCGTGAGGAGGAGGGCCAGAGCGCTCCGCAGCAACAAGGCAGCTGCACAAACCCCCCACACGGTGCTGCCCTTGGGTTACCACAAGGCTTTTTTAACCGGAGGCTGCTTTATCGAGGGTTTGGGGTGCGAGTCGCCCCTTCCCCGCCGCCTCCACGGTCCTGCGGCAGCAGCAGCCGGGAGGAGCCGGCGGCTGGGATGGAGAGGGAAGTGACCGCTGCCGCCGGCTCCGCCCGGAGCCACTAGCGCAGGCGGCCCCGGGAATGCCCCTGCCTCTCCCTGCCCAGCCCCAGCCTTCCCCTGGCCAGCTCGGTGCCCGGCGGACCCCCGGGCTTGGGGGAGCAGCAGCCGGGGTCGAGTCCGACTATAGCGGGCACCCCAGCGGGGCGGTGGGAGGGCGAAGGCTGCCCCCTACCGGCTGCCCCTGCCCTCTGCTGCCGCTCCTGCCCGCTGCCCTCCGCTCTGTTACCCCGGCTGTTGCCTCCTGCTTGGCTGCTCCCTGCTCTGCGCCCTCCTGCTGCTGCAGGTACTGAGGGTACCTCACGTTACTGGGAACCAGTGAGCTCTGCCCGTGGATAAACCACAGTGAGGAGGTGAATGGTGCTGCTTAGAAGATCCAGAGATTTCTGTGGTGAGGCAGGAACTCTGGATGGGGATGAGCTGCTCGCCTGATATCATACGATGGTTTAACGTGGAAGAGGCCTCAGAGCTCACTTACTCCAACCCCCTGCCGGGGGTAGTGACAACCTCAACCAGATTTGGTTGCTCAAGGCCTCATCCAACCTGGCCTTAAACAACTCCATGGAGGAGACAGCCACAGCCTCTGCAGGCAGTCAATTCTAGAGTCTCTCTATCCTGGCAATGAAGAACTTCCTCAGATCTAGTCTGACCCTTCAGTCTCAAACCATTTCCCCTTGTCCTGTCGCTGGATTCCCTTGGAAAAGTCCTCCTGCAGCCTTCCTGGAGATTCCCTTCAGGTACTGGAAGGCAGCATTAAGACCCCTCCCAGAGCCTTCTTATTCCTAGGCAGAACAACCCCAGCTCCCTCAGCCTCTCCCCATAGCAAAGGGATCATCTCTGTGGCCTCCTCTGGATTCACTGTGCCCTTGTGATGTTGGCGACACCAGAACTGGCTGTAGAAGTCAAGGTGGGGTCTCACGAGAGCAGAGGAAAGGAATGGGTCAGGTCAGCTCTTCAAGGTCAAGCTGCAAAATCATTCTGTGAATGCGTGAAAACTGCTCTTCAATCGGGACAGTTTCAGCCCAGGGACTTAAGCGCAGCCGTTACATCAGCGTCATCTTCCCTCAACCATCACAAAACACAATGCTGACAGGAGGAGGAGGGGGGAAGTGATGGGAAGATCTGGAAGGAGAGCAGCTCTCGCTGCAACCACCACTTCATTGTCCCAGCAGCGTGAAACGCCAACACACGTCGAGTAAAAGGAAGGCAGGGGATGCAGAAAAAGAGCTCTCAGTAGTGATTATCACAGCCCCCCCATCAGCAGGGAATCATTTGGAGTTATTGGTTAAAATGTAAAACCCAAAAGCGAGTCTCTGCGTATTTAACCTGTCTCTCCGTTTCTTTTTATCTTGTGTTTCTGATCCCCAGATCTATTATAAAGTTATTAAAGAAATTGAGCCAGGAGAAGAGCTCTTGGTGTATTTGAAGGAAGGTGGTTACTCACTTGGGAACATGGCACCCAGCATGGAAGGTAAGGCCTCGTTTCGCTAGACAGGACCTCTCTCCACCTCTCGTCAGCAAACCTGGCACATCCAGTATTCGATTAGTGCCGAACTGAGACAGAAACCTGAGCTGGTACCTTCCCCTCCTGGAACCGTCACTGCTTTTGGCTTATTTGCTCTCTTTTCTCTGGTGAAAGTGGCTGCTGCTGTCAGCGAGGTTTTATTAACCTCAAGATTAATTTGCTGCTTCTCTTTGTGGAACAGTTTGGATTTGAATGTGGTTGGAAGGGCTTTTTTAATACCAGACTGGGTTGGGTTGCAAGGGAGCTTGGAGTTTACCCAGTGCCAACCCCCTGCCATGGGCAGCGACACCTCTCACCAGCCCAGGGTGCCCAGAGCCCCATCTGACCTAGCCTTGGACACTGCCAGGGATGGAGCAGCCACAGCCTCTCTGGGCAACCTGTTCCGGGGCCTCAGCAGCCTCACAGGGAGGGATTTCTGCCTCAGATCTCATCGGATCTCCCCCTTTTAGGTTGATCCCAGCATCACCACTTTGAGTGTGAAAAACGGGCAAAACTCCTGGTCCACAGAGCTTTCTGCTTCTGGAGGGTTTGTGCTGCTGAGAGCATCTCTGCTGAAGGTCCCGGGCTGAAGAAGGCGAAGAGGCAGTGCAGTAGCTGCAGTCTCACTGAGCTGTCAGCGTTGGGGTTATTTTTACAGTGCTATCCTCCCCCCTCGAAGGAAGTTACTGATTTTCTTGAGATGAATAATCTCAGTGTTCACAGAGGTGAAGCAGCACGGACCTGGTCCTTTATTTTTTTGCTATCAGGGAGAAATCAGCAAGAACTGTCACCACTGCTTTGTTTTCCTCCTCCTAACAGAGCTTTATTTAACCAAGGCAAAGAGTTCTCCATCTCTGTCACTGCATCACGGTGAGCTGCGTCTTCCTCGCAACGTCTAGAGCTTTTGCCACAGACCAACATCAAATATTTGACTTCTTAATACTTCTCCCTTCCAGCAACGCCTCTATTCCCCCCTCCTCTTCCCTTCCCCATTTCGATTCTGAATTAACGACAAGGAAAAAGCAAAAAAACCCCTCGGCACAAAGATAATTATCATAAAAATCTTTTCTCCAAACCCCAGCCAAACACCGCAGACCCCTTATCACTGCAGGAATTTTGAGTAGGGCACTTGAACTCCTTTGAGATTCAAGTCTGGTAGATTAGCATGTAGATGCCACATAATTGTGTTCCCCTTGGTTTCCCTGAAAGCTATTAGGCACTGATTTATTTTTCTCTTACATTCCTGCTTTGTCCTGAGTGTTACTGATGGAACTCGAGATAGGCACGCAGAACCCTCCGTTTGACAAACAAGACAGCCAAGAACGGGCAGCAGTTTGTTGGATTTGATTCCTTTATTATTATTTTTTGATATAACAGGGTTGATCGTTGGGGGTTGTTTTTATCTTCTCTTTTTATCCCCTTCTCCCTGTCAGATACTGAGGCGGTCGGCCTGGTCTGAGGGGCAGTAGTTTCAGCTGTGGTGCTTAAACAAAGAGGAAAACTTTCATGCAGGCTTCTTCTGAAGGACAATGGTTATGGGTTTGGTGATTTAAGGAAGGGAAGAGGCTTCAATGAACATGAAGCCTGATATAAAGACAGAAAATAGGTACCAGGTCTCCTTCAGTCAATCCTGAGCTTCCCTTTTGACTTTCATAGATTGATAGAGTGGTTCAGGTTGGAAGGGACCTTCAAGATCATCCAGTTCCAACGCCCCTGCCATGAGCAGGGACACCCCCTGCTAGACCAGGGTGCTCAAGGCCCCATCCAATCTGGCCTTGAACACTTCCAGGGAGGGGGCAGCCACAGCCTCCCTGGGCAGCCTGGTCCAGTGTCCCTCATTGTGAAGAACTTCCTCCTGACTTCCAGTCTAAACCTCCCTTCTTCCAGCCTGAAACCATTACCTTCACTTTCGTGGGATGATTTTGTCCTCTCCAGGACAGTTCCTTTCCCCACAGTTGCATTTATTGGGGATAATCTGATCCTTAATCTTCTTAATTCTGATAGTTCTGATTCTTAATCTCCTGAAGTCCAGAACCAGCAATGCTGGAGGAATGGGTGTTGGTTACTGAGACGATCCAATCAGACCCTCTATCAGCCACCAGGTTCTCCTTCCTCTCCTAAAGTTCCACAGGCACTTCCCAAGAGGTGAAGGTCCCTGGGAGTTTCCCATCCGGAGGGACGTCAGTCACTCCTAGAAAACCCTTCTCACGCGGAGCCACCCGTGTGTTCCCAGCAGAGGGAAGAGGAGAAGCATTTGTTCTGTGGGGTGAACTCTGGAGTGACGCACATCTCACCAGAGCAGCTCCACCTCATCTGGACTTAGCGAGGGGTTGATCCTGTTACTCCACAGCTCAGTGGGCTGCGTGAGCCAGAGGAGCTTCTGTGCACGTACGGCACTAGGAGCTGAAAACAGAAGGGACGTAAGGTCGTGTTTGTTAGGGCCAGTGGCACTTCCAAGCACGGCTTGACGTCTGAGACTGTTGGCATCAACTGTCGTAGCAGCTAAACCTTTGTTTCAAAGCTAATGAGGATTTGTTAATAACGAGGAGAGGAGGCACCGTGGCATTGCTGCCTCAGCCTGAGCCGTGCCAGCAGTCAGGACACTTGATGTGGTCAGGCTTGTCTCTTGTCACCTGAGTTACAGATGTGTGGGGAGGGAATGCAGGACCTATTGTTTAGGGAGAAACTCCCCCTTGTTCACATGAGATGAACGTTGGTGGAGGTCTGCAAAATGCAGGTGAACAGAAACACAAACTGTGTGGGGTTAGAAGGGACCTCCAAAGGGCANGGGGTTGGCACTGGGGCAGCTCTGAGCTCCCTTCCAACCCAACCACTCTGGGATTCTGTGATCTGATCTATAGATGCTGACACTGCAATTATTTCATTTTTTAACTCACAGATGTAGTTTCTGTTGTTTTAGCAGTGGTCACACTGCCTCTCTTGCTACTGCTAGGGAGCTTTTTATGTCTTGACTTCCAGGTTTTCCTCCCAGGGGCCATGAAACACATGAGATGAACGTTGGTGGAGGTCTACAAAATGCAGGTGAACAGAAACACAAACTGTGTGGGGTTGGAAGGGACCTCCAAAGGGCATCCAGTCCAACCCCCCTGCACCAAGCCGGGCCAGCACTCACCAGACCAAATTGTCCAGAGCCCCAGTCAGCCTGAGCTTGAATGGCTCCAGGGATGGGGCCTCCATCTCCTCACTGGGCAGCCTGGTCCAGGAATCCCCCACCCTCAGATCCCAGCCCTTGTTCCTCCTGTCCAGCCTCACTCTGCCCTTTTCCAGCTTCAAACCAGGACCCCTCGTCCTATCACTCCCTGCCCTTGTGAGCTGGATGTCTCTAAGGAGTAGAGCAGGGCCTGATCCACTTCATTATGAGGCAGCTGAGAGCAATCTCAGGCTATGTGATCTATCAGAACTAGCTGAGATGGGAAAGATAGAGCTATTTTCCTCCCTTGGGTCTCTTTTTTTTAGTCAAAATTCCCTTTTTTCCCCACCAAAGGAAAATATTGACTCTGTGTTTCACTTCTGTCTACATCCCTCTCTTGTGCAGCTCCAGAAATCCCTGTGTGCTTTATCCCTGCTGTGTGCAGATCGTAGAGTCACAGAAAGGCTTAGAGTGCAAGGGACCTCTGCTATCATCTGTGGGGGCTGAAGTACCACCCCTTAGATAAATAAGGCTCTGCTGACAGTGCCTTGGTGATAGCTGCCTTTTATTTTTGAGCTGTGTTTAACTTTTCCCAGCCCACAGACACATCAATACTTTCCGTGTAGGTGTGACCACCTCGGTTTCACCTGCCTACCGGCAGCTCTGGGATCTCGACTTCCTCGGTCACCGCAGAAACAAGTCACAGGCTTCCCCAGGGTGCAGGGGCAGCGGTCAAAAACCACAGCCTGGCTTTAAATAGGTTGTATTGAGAGCAAGAGAGGAAAGAGATTAGTGCTAGGTGTGACACTGCCTGCGCTTGTCACGCTTGGAACAAACTTCACACACATCGCTCTAAAACCCTGTTTCAGCTCCTAAAGCCCAGCTTAAGCAGTTGGGCTTGTGCATGAGGTTTAGCTGAGTTCAGGTTTTCTCTACCTGGAGCCTTCAAAGGTGCCACTTGGGTCTTATCCTGTCAACTCCATCCTTCAGGGGCGGATCGGTTCCCTCACAGCAGCAGATTTGGCTGCATCTCTCTGCCTCCTGAGAGAGTGGTTGGGCACTGGACCAGGCTGCCCAGGGAGGTGGTGGAGTCCCCATCCCTGGAGGGGTTTAAAAGCAGAGTAGCTAGAGCACTTGAGGCCATGGTCTGGGGGTTGGGGAGCTGTTGAGGTTGAAGGCTGAACTTGCTGATCCTGGAAGACCTTTCCAGCCATGAGGATTCTATGAGTGCTTCCATGTTTCCACTCTTCCCTCCGAGCTAACACATTTAGCTCAGCTTTCCTTTCGAAAGTGAACTTATCAAAAAAACCCCAAAATGAAGATGTAATAAAACTTAATAGGAAACAGAGCTCTGGAGTCTGGAGGAAAAGGGCAGAGGAGGACAAGGAGATGCGGCACCAGGGACCGAGCGATGGCTGCAGAGCTGCTGTGCGGGGCTGGGAGGAACTCGGAGCTATCCCAGCTCCCTCTTCCCATTCTCCTGGAAAATTTACAGCTCGGAGCTGATTGTTTGGCTTGGCACGACGGTCAGGATGCTGCCTTGTAAACTTAATAATAGCTGCCCTCTTTTTAATTTGTTTGACCTTGACAACAATAATTTATTATGTGCATTACAGCTTTTTTTTTTTTCCCTTTTCTTTTTAAACCAAAAAAAAAACCCCTGATAGAAGAAAAAACCCAACCCCAAGAACCAACTGAACAGCAGAGCATTCGGTTTCCTTTCCTTTCATCCATGGTCGCTCGGGGTTTGAGCTCCTGGGGGTTGATGGTGCAGGGGATCGCATTAGAAAGAGGTTTTCTTAGAAAGGAGCTTCTCCAGCTCCGTGCTGAGGCCACTGGCTTCTCCCAGCCTCTGTCTTTATCCGAGAGCACTTTGTTCCTGTTTCCCTTCACATAAACCACTCCTTGGTGTTTCCAGAAACCCTCGTTGCTCAGGACTGCCCCAGTGCATCTGCTCCTCCTTGTAGGTCTCTGCAGAGGCCAGAGAAAAACCCAGTGTCTGCTGGTTGTGTGATTTATGATTTTTTTTTGCTTAATGCTTAAAGTGAAAGCAGCCCGCTGGCACAGCCCACCTTGGGTTCTCCCTCCTGTCACTCACAACTCTGCTCTGTGTGTGCTCGTTCATTAGATCCTCACAGATTATTACATTACCGAGCAAAAATAATTAAGACTGGCTCGATCATCCTGACCCGCCCGTCAAAATCCTCCTCTCTGTCTGTCGTAGAGGAGCACACGTTCCGCTGCGAGGACTGCGACGAACTTTTCCCGTCGAAGCTGGACCTGCGGCGACACAAGAAATACGCCTGCAACGCCGTCAGCTCCCTCTATGAGACCCTCAACGACGAGATCAAGCAAGAAGGGCTTGGGGATGGACAGGTCTATGAGTGCAAAGACTGTGAGAGGATGTTCCCCAACAAATACAGGTACTGGAAAACTTCCAGAGCCTCCTCTGGCCTGTCCCAGTCTGTCTGATAATGGGGAATGTGGGAGCAAGGTGGGAGCTGGGAGGCTCAGGATGGCAGTGTGTGGGGGTAAACCCATTGCTTCTCCATAGGATTAGGGAGTGTTGGATGTAGGATCCTTTGGTGTCGTTGGCTATTGGACAGCGTTTGATTTCACCTTGATTTCATAGCTGTGATGATTCTCCCTGCTTGGTAGGTCGGTAGAAGCAGCTGTAGGTCAAATCCCAGATCCCAGAATGGTTTAGGTTGGAAAGGACCTTGGAGATCATCTGGTTCCAAGCCCCTGCCAGGGACACCTGGGCAATATGAAGGTTAGGAGGTCATTCTCCAAATTCCCTGTGAGTTTTTGCAGGAGCTGGAATAGAAATGTGAGAAGGTAAAAGGAAAGGGAGATAGAATATTCTCCAGCTCATATCTTTTTAGTGATAACAATTCAGTAATGTTTATAAGGCAACTCTAAACGAGACTTCATTTAGTATTTTTATAACAAAGGAGAAATTCTTTGAAGCAGCAACTTTCAACTGGAAATTTACACCTGTCGAGCACAACGTGATGGTAATCAAATGCAGCTTCAGAGCAGAGAGCCCTGAGGTTATGGAGCCCTTTAACTCTGGGGCTGTTTACAAGGTTCTCCCTCCAGCACAGGGACTGGAGTTGTATCTGTTGAGCAGGGGCTGAAGTTCTCTCATCCTCACTTGTGTTGGCTTTTGATGAACTAACAGCACACGCAGCCTGATGTGTTCTGAATCTGCCAGAGCCGGCCGTTCTCTGTCCTGTTCCACGTACAGAGAGCGACCCCCCTGAGCGTAGAGCCGGCTCAAGGCCCATTCCAGCTCACTAATACATTTAAACAGGTGCTGTCCACCAGCCTTCCTCATTTGAACACAATTATACTGTTAATTTCAGAGCTTTGCTCAAGGCAGGTGAAGTAAAACCAAATCCCTTCTACAAAAACCCCGAGGAAGGTGAAGTGTAGAGAACATCCTTCTGGTTTATCTGTAGAGCAAAGAGCTTGGCTGGTGGGTGCTGCAGGTCGCTGCAGCTACCGCCTGGCTGTGAGCCCTGGGATTCTCTTAGCACAGTTTGATGTCTTTATTCCTCACCTAGTGTTTCCACGTTGGCTGCTTTTGAGTAGCTACTGGGAGGCTGCAATTCTCTTTAGGTTTTTTTCTTTTTACCTGATGAGAAAAGGAGAAATTCCTTGCCATGTTTTAAATATTTATGGGTTTAGTAGAAAATCCAATTCTTTGGCCTCTCTAGCTGTTAGAAACAGTCTCCTCTTCAGCTTCCAGCACTCTCTACTTTTTATGATAATTCAGGAAATACCCTTTTGAAATGAGCATGTGGTCTCCTCCTTGTAACCTCCGTGGATTTCCTGGCGCCCCTTGGGGTCTGAGTGTCCATTTTGCAGGGGTTAAGAGAATCAGAACGATTGCAATTCCCTTTTTCTCTTTAGTGATTACTTATCCCTGTGGGTAAGATGTTCAGAGTCTCTGCTGAAGCTGATTCTGGATATTCAGATGATGCAGCTGTGTGAAGGTCCCAGTTTCCCTTGATTTCTTGGAAGAGGCGGGTTGGACTGTAGGATGTGACTCGCCTTAGGGCACATCTCCATCTGGGGATTAGTGGTGGTGGAGCAGAGGTTCTCCTGGGGCAAGGATGGCTTTTTAGTGTCTGTAGTTAACTGGGATCAATAAATGTCTTGTTCAAAGATCAAAACTCCTCGGAAGGTCCAAGGACAGAACACCGGTTCTACAGAGCCCTGTCCTGATTTACAGTCAGGACAGATCTGGATGGGCTGAGGCCAGTGGGGTGAGGTTTAACAAAGCCAAGTGCCAGGTCATGCACTTTGGTCACCACAACCCCCAGCAGCTCCAGGCTTGGGGAAGAGTGGCTGGAGAGCTGCCTGGAGGAAAAGGACCTGGGGGTGCTGGTTGACAGCCGAGTGAACAGGACCCAGCAGGGTGCCCAGGTGGCATGAAAGGCCAAGGGAACCCTGGCTTGGATCAGCAATAGTGCGGCCAGCGGGACTAGGGATGTCATTCTTGCCCTGTACTGGGTGCTGAGGAGGCGTCCTCTGGAGTACAGGGGGCAGTTCTGTTTCTTCAAGAAAGAGAGTGAGGGGTTGGAGTGGGTCCAGAGGAGCGATGAGGCTGGGGAAGGGACTACAAGGAAAGTCTTAGCCTGGAGAAGAGGAGACTCAGGGGGACCTTGTCATGCTTTGTAACTACTTGAAGGAAACTCACAGAAAGATGGGGG
>VZRI01005819.1:104641-123959 GCA_013397515.1 Upupa epops | reverse complement strand
AAGGGCAGTGGGGGAGTCCCCGTGTCTGGAGGTGTTGAAGGACAGCCTGGCTGTGGCCCTGAGTGCCCTGGGGTGGCCGCTGGGCTGGTGTTACATTCTGGGCTGGGCTGGATGAGCTCGGAGGACTTTTCCAGCCTCAATGACTCTGGGATTCTGTGAATCCGCTGTCCTGCAAAAGCTCTAAACCACAGACCATCCCCAGTGAGGGCACCTCGACGGTCTCACAGTTTCTCAGATCAAATCAAGGGTGCCCCCGGGGAACTGCAATTGGGCATTTAGCAGCTGACTAAATAACTAAGTGTTTTGCTAATCCCCGTAGGTACTCGCCTCTAAACAGCCTTATTAGTTTGGCCATATTTGCTCTAAATAAACTCATAAATCACAGTTAGGGGGAACGTGGCTTTCGTGCGGGTCTATGACAGGTAAATCTTTCTTTGTGTGTGCACTGAAGAAGCGTGGTGGTGTTCGGAGCACCCTCTCTTTAGCAAGCTGGATACTGCCTCTGGAAATTAGGGCACCGGCTATTTCTAAAGGAGTGTGTTCACCCATATGAAGAATCTCCTTCAAGGCAATAGGAGGCTGGTGGCTGCTTCGATTCCTCTGATTGCAGTCCCACCAAATCCCTTTGTGATGAAGCCACCTTCCATGAGCTGCTCCTCTGCCAGCAAACATCCCCAGGGTGCAGAGATTTCAGTGCAGGTCAGCTCTTGGGTCTGTTCTGCTTCACCTTGGTGGGGCTGCAGGTCCTTGTAGGCATCCGAGGAGAGGGGGAGCAGTATGGGATGAGGCTGAGTTGATTCCAAGGTTCCTTATCCCTCAGACTCTGTGGCAGTACCCAGGGTTTATCTGCTGTGAAGTCCTGCAGCATCCAACAAAGGGTTTCCCAGCAGTGTTTAGGAACTTCAGCTTTGAGGTTTTATCTTTACAGGAACATTAAAGTTCCTATAAAAATAGTAGCCCTGCTTTAAAGTTGCACAGGAATGATTTCATCTCCATCTGTCGGGGATCTGAGGCTGCAGCAGATTCCACACAGGTTTGTCCTTCCTCAGAATTCCTGGTGAAGGGGAATATTTGTACATCCCATGAAACCACACTGAGGCAGCAAGGACACCAGTTCTCCTCCTCTGTTTCTCAGGGCTGACTTAGTACGTTTTGCAGCTCTTGGTCTTCAACAGAAAGGCCTCCCAAGCTCCGTGGCTTCCCTTGCCATCACATATGGGTTGGTGGCCCAGCTGCGGGGCTCATGGAGCAGCCCGTGCCTGTTCCTGAACAGCCACCCCTGCTGTGGCCCTGTTCCAGCAGCCACTTTGGTTTGCCATCATCCTCCTGCTTTGGGAGAGGCTGCCAGTTGGCAGAAGCTGAAATTGCCGAGTTGAGTAATAAAAGATGTCTGACATTTCGAAGTGAAATGTGTTTGCACCCGATCGTGTTTCTTTCCAACGTTAAGTCGCCGTGTTCTGGGAAGCCGTGGGCTTCGTGCCCGTGCGAACGGCAGCGCGATAGCCCCAGCAGCAACAGCTAATATCTTGTCTGGCCCTGCAGGGATGCTGCACGTTTGCTGATCTCAAAGTGCTCATTTTTCCCTTCAAGAACAGGCAGGGTCAGCTCAGCTTTTACCTTCCTTTCCCCCCTTGTAAACGGCTTCAGCTATTTAGTGAGCAACAGCATAAACCAGCGACGCTTTGAGCAGAGCAGGGGCAGCTTCCACCTGTGAAATAAACACCACGAACACAGAAGGTGTTTGCGTGGTCCATGAGGTGCTCAGCTCCTCTCCACAAAGGATTTTGCACTTGTGCTCTGTGGCAGCAGCTGTGGAACCACCCCCACCAGACCCCACAGGCTTGTAGCTTGTTTCTCTTCCGCCACCTCTAATCCTGTCTCTTGGTTTCAGAATCATTGGGTTGGAAGGGTCCTCCAAAGGGCATCCAGTCCAAACCCCCTACAACAAGCAGGGCCAGCACTCAGCAGCCCAGGTTGCCCAGAGCCCCATCCAGCCTGAGCTTGAATGGCTCCAGGGATGGGGCCTCCAGCCCCTCTCTGGGCAGCCTGGTCCAGTGAACAGGTTTTGATCCTCGTACCAGTCTGTGCCTTGGTGGTGGGTGCCCAGTTCAGGTGGCCCCTGGGGATGGGGATCACTGCCACGTGAGCTCAGCCTGTCTGTCTTTCCCAGCCTGGAGCAGCACATGGTGATCCACACTGAGGAGAGGGAGTACAAGTGCGATCAGTGTCCCAAGGCTTTCAACTGGAAATCCAACCTGATTCGGCACCAGATGTCTCACGACAGTGGGAAACGGTTTGAATGTGAAAACTGTGTGAAGGTACGGTGCAGGGCACAGCAGCCATCGGCACTGGGAGAGCACTCTGGCACCCAGGAGAAGTGGGGACTCCAGGGCTGGGTGACCCATTCTGGCAGGGCTTGGTAGCCCAGCTGTGATGTGGAGGGTAGAGATATGGGGGAGAGAAGCACGTTCAGCCAGCCCTGGTGTCACAGCTTGGCTGTGGAGCTCAGCCTTGCTCTGAGCAACTCACCATTAGCCTTCCCCCGGGTCCTGAGGATGTGGTGGGTGAGTGCTGAGCTGGCAAGACACCGCTAAGCACCAGTGGTTAAATTTCACGGCTCAGCCTCGCTTGCTTGCAGCGGGAGGTGAATATCCTGCCCTCCCGGTGACAAAACACCGCTCCAGCTTTCCCCATCTGTACACGCTCTTCTCCCTGCTCTGTACTTCCCCTCCCTCAAGACCCTTCTCTCTTTCAGGTGTTTACCGACCCCAGCAACCTCCAGCGGCACATCCGCTCTCAGCACGTCGGCGCACGGGCTCACGCCTGCCCGGACTGCGGCAAAACCTTCGCCACCTCGTCTGGCCTCAAACAGCACAAGCACATTCACAGCACTGTCAAACCTTTCATATGTAAGTTGTCACGGCCATCGCGGGGCTCCAGCTTGAGCTGGAATTGCACGTATCCTGCGGGGGCCCCCCCAGTACCAGCCTGTCCCCCTGCGAGCAGCCGCTGTAGTTTTATAGGTCAGAGCACACGATGCAATTCCGTGGCCATTCTTTTCCTTTCCTTTTCTTTTCCTTTTCTTTGGGGTTTTGGGTTTATTTCTACATCCCCCCCCTTTTTTTTTTGCTGTTTTTTCAGTAAACATTCGTGGCAGTTTCTGACTTCCCTGACAAGTTAAAAGCCGAATCCCTCAGCAGTCCCAGCGATGCCGTTCTCTCGTATCTTTTTCTTTCTCACATCTGTTTTTATTGCAATTTCCACTCTCCCCCCAACCCCCTCCCACCAAATAATTGTCCAACGTTCGTGTTGGTGACATAAATAAATGGCTAGCACAGCCTGATGCCTGATCCAAACCATTCTCAGGGCTGCCTGCGCTCCTGTAGCTGTTCTAAGGGTTTGGAGTGATCACAGACAGAAGAAAGTAAGGTTTTCTTTAATAAAAACTCTTTTCCTTCTTTATTTACTGCACCTTTCAGTCCTTGGAAGCCAAATAACCAGCAGGTTCACTGTGGCCTGAAGGGCATTTTCCCTCGAGGGCCGTTCTTGTCATCCTCAGGGTTCTCTATTATTTTAATTGACACAGCACCTCTTGAATTTGGATAACCGCGCGGGAAGAGCGGGGCTGTGTCACAACAAAGCTACAGAAACTTTAGGGACCGCTTCCTGACACTCTTCAGAAGGCGTAATTCAAGCACGGGAGGGGATCTGTGTTTGATTCCAGGCTTTGATGTTGTGCTGGGGAAGCCACTGAACCTGACTTCTGCCTCTGGTTTCTTTTTTTCCCCTCCTGTTGGTGTAATGGGAACAGTATGTTCCAGTATCCTGGGAGAGTCGTTTCATTAATGGGCTCTGAGATAATCAGATGGGTGTCAGTGGAGGAAGAAAAAAGACTCTTCTTGCTCATTTTGATGCAATCTTTCACTTGACGACGGGGCACATGAAAGAGATAATTTGAATCTCATAGTATCGCCACAGCGAGATGAATGATTCCTTCTCATAATCTCCTCACTCTCACCTCATAAGAATTAGGGAGTTGTCAGTCTAAATCAGTGTGTGAAGCAACGTGAGGCCGGTCCTGCCTCCTTCAGCTGCGCCAGGTGGACTCACATGCGTGAATATGGAACCCATTAGCAACCTCGGGGAGCTGGGAGGCAGGATTCCTCCTTCTGCCGAAGAAAAGGGTTTTGAGGGGGGGGTGTTAGTGTGTTTGGTTGGGTTTTGATGGTACCACACTTGGCTTTCAACCCCCCCAGACGCTGACTTGCTAAGTGCAGAACACAGGACGGTCGTGTAGTGGTTGTGGAACTGGAGACAGCGATGAAAATGAGCGAGGTTTCCCTATGTCAGTGAGATGATGTGAACTCTTATCCCTGCAGTGTGTTTCATCCTATAGATCTAACAACAACTCCTCTTGGTGTGGAAAGTGGAGCAGAGGAACCTGCTTTGTGTAGACAGGCAGAGTAGGAAACCCAGTCAACCCTTTCAAGAATGAAGGGCCAAGGAGTTGAAGTAGCATCAGGCAGGAGAGCTGTGTCTGCTCTGACTTGGGGTGGGCAGCACCCTCCATCCTCCAAGACTACCTGGTGCCAAAGCACAGGAACAGCCTGGGGAGCTGTTAAATGATTCTAAGAAACCATTTTAAAACGAAGGAAAAGGGTGTGCATACAGAGAGAAAGTGAGCAGAGGAGCTCACCCAACTTTTGAAGGTGTCATTGCCAATAAGAGGGATGGATTTAGCCCATGGACTTGAAAAAGGTGCTGCTCAAACACCGCGACTCTTCAGTTGACTTTCAAGTTCACCTCGTGCTTCTTTGGCAGCTCCTTGCTGTCCAAGCCTGACATTTGCTGAGGAAGGATGGTTCATATTAACCCTCTGGCGCAGTCAGAAAGCAGACAGGGCAGAGCCTTCGTGCTGATCTGCTGAATTTGGGGGTGCTCCTTTGAACCGAACTGTCAGATTGCTTCAGTTTTAATCATCGTTGCTTTCGGTTTCAATAGAAAGGGCTTCCCCTTCTATTTTCAGAGCTGCTGCTGAAATGTTCTCCTGACGGCCGTTTGGTGCTCAAGCACCAACCTAAATGCAGAAGATTTAGGAAAGGTTGTGGGGAAAGCTGGGCTGTTCCTAGCAGGGGAAGGCAGGAGCCCTTCATCACCCACCTGAAAGGCTTGATGTCAGGAGCAAAGTCACTGAGAAGCAGAATTTATCCCCTTGAAAGAGGCATCAGATAATAAAAAGTTACGGTGTTTTGAGATCTGGAAAAGTTTGGGTGGGATTTGTTTGTTCCTTCCTCTGTTCCTTTCACTCCAGTGAAGTCTGCAGGTGAAAGAGGCCATAAAATGCCCGAATTTGAAAGCTGGGTATTTACAGATCGTTAAAGCAAACACTGATGGAGCATTAACTTAGCATTGCCAGGGTGTCTTAACTAATCCAACCACCACTCTGCTTCTCGCTCAGCTGAAGCCGGGCTGGCAAAGTATTTATAGACCATCCCTACGGAGCGGTTACTTCCTATTAATGGCATTAAAGGAGGGGTTCATTTGCTTCAAGGAGGCAAAGTGCCTCTCTCTTCAGCCTTCCTGCTACACCAGGGCTACAGGGGAAGCAGAGTAGCTAAAATCTACCACTGCCTGAAAGGAGGTTGGGGAGAGGTGGGGGGTGGTCTCTCCTCATGAGGAACAGGAGACAGGCCACAAGGAAATGGCCTCAAGCTGCCCCAGGGGAGGGTTAGGTTGGCCTTGAGGAGAAGCTTCTTCCTGGGAAGGGCCCCCAGGCCTTGGCACAGGCTGCCCAGGATAGGAGTTGAATCGCCCTCCTTGACTGTGTGGGGAGATGTGGAGCTCAGGGACGGGGTTTGGGGTGGATTGAGACAGTGGGGTTCATAGCTGGACTCAATGAGCCTGAAGGGCTTTCCCAGCCTGGATGACTCCTTGATTCCCATTACAAATCACCGACTCTCCGTATCGAAAATGCCCTGAGTTGCTTGAGCCGGAGCAGTCCATCCCTTTGATATCTGTAGCGAAGGGGTGGCGGGGTGGCTGGGGAAGCTCCTCCTCATGCGTTGGGGCCGTGACCTCTTAATTTCATATCGCTTTTGTTGTTGGTTTCTGTTGATGCTTTAGGTGAGGTCTGTCACAAGTCCTACACGCAGTTCTCCAACCTGTGCCGTCACAAGCGGATGCACGCGGACTGTCGCACGCAGATCAAATGCAAGGACTGCGGCCAGATGTTCAGCACTACCTCCTCCCTCAACAAACACCGGCGCTTCTGCGAGGGCAAGAACCATTACAACCCGGGGGGGATCTTTGCCCCTGGCCTACCCTTGACGCCCACCTCCATGATGGACAAATCCAAGCCCTCTCCCAACCTCAATCACACCAGCCTGGGATTTAATGATTATTTTCCATCCCGCCCGCACCCGGGGGGTCTTCCCTTCTCACCTGCCCCCCCAGCGTTTCCTGCCCTCACTCCGGGCTTCCCGGGGATTTTCCCACCGTCGTTATACCCCAGGCCCCCCTTGTTACCACCCACCCAACTGCTCAAAAGCCCCCTGAACCACACTCAAGACGCAAAGCTTCCGAGCCCCCTCGGCAACCCAGCACTTCCTCTGATCTCTGCAGTGAGCAACAGCAACCAGGCCACTTCAGGAGAGGAGAAATGTGAAAGCAGCCTGGAAAACTCCTACCTGGAGAAGCTAAAAGCCAGGAACAGTGACATGTCCGATGGCAGTGACTTTGAGGATGTCAATACAACCACAGGCACTGATCTGGACACCACGACTGGCACCGGTTCTGACCTGGACAGCGATGCAGAGAGTGACAGGGACAAAACGAAAGACAAGAGCAAACAGATGGAGACCAAGCCAGATTTTGTCAGCAGCTCAGTGTCTGCGACTTCCACCAACAACACGAGTGAGATCCCTCTCTTCTACTCTCAGCATTCCTTCTTCCCTCCCCCTGAAGAGCACCTGCTGCCCACCACGGGAGCAGCTAATGACTCTATTAAAGCCATCGCCTCCATTGCCGAGAAATATTTTGGGCCTGGCTTTATGGGGATGCAGGAGAAAAAGATGGGTTCGCTCCCCTATCATTCCATGTTCCCTTTCCAGTTCCTCCCCAATTTCCCCCATTCCCTCTACCCTTTTACGGAGCGGACCCTCAATCACAACTTGCTGGTCAAGGCAGAACCAAAGTCACCCAGGGACCTCCACAAAGTAGGCAGCACCAGCTCGGAGTCACCCTTCGATCTCACCACAAAGCCAAAAGAGATTAAGCCAATCTTGCCGCCACCTAAGGTCCTGCCAGCCCCGTCCTCAGGGGAAGAGCAGCCCCTGGATCTGAGCATCGGCAACCGCATCCGAGCCAGCCAGAACGGAGGAAGAGAGCCACGGAAAAACCACGTGTATGGGGAGAGGAAGCTGATGGCAAGTGAAGTCTTACCCAAGATTTCCCAGTCTCAGCTGCCTCAGCAGCCATCTCTGCATTACGCTAAGCCATCACCCTTTTTCATGGACCCCATATACAGGTATTAACATACCCTGCCTTAAGTGTTTCCTCTAACGAGCTCATTTCCTAGCTAATGGGGCAGCCTGAGGCAGATCTCGGGGCGTAGGTGGTTCAGAAATTCTACTGCAGTTGCTTGTACATCTGTCTCGTTGAATTCTCCTGCATGGAAAGGGCTGTCTAATTGAGGGGCGGGGCGGTGATCAATACGTGGAAAGAACATCCTTATTTTGATAAAGAAGCAGCTGGACCTATTTCAGGACTCTCCCACGAGCCAACACTGAGATGGCACTTCTGCTGGGGAAATTCCAGAGGTTTGATTCGATAAGAATGCAGAGTTCAGATGCCTCCGAGCCCCAGCTCTCATGGCTTGGGAATGAGTCAGGAGCCCTGGGAGTCTGGAAATGCAGCTCTCCCACTGCCTGACTGGATGGCTTTTTGGGAGTCACTTCACCTTTTTTCCTCCCCAACCCCCTTTTTTTAGTTTCTGATTCCTTTTGAGTTGGTAGGAGCCGCTGTGGTGGACCCAGCCTTTGAAAACCTGAGCGCTGTGTAAATAGGTGGTAGCGCTTTCCTATCTGAATCTCCCCCAGATGCCTTTTGTGAGAGGTTGTCTTCCTTCAGAGACAACAGGGTTTTCCAGTCTCCCTTGCTGGTTTTGAGGAAGGTCTGGTTTGCTCTGCTGTGCCTGGAACAATCCGAGCAGGGACAGCTGTGAGAGGCAGACTGGGTGAAGTTGTCCAAATACCAGTTAAACCTCCAGAGGGAATGAGTGCAGAAGATGTAGAGGGAAGAGTTGAGTCTTCTAAGTTGAGTTTTCTAAGGGAAGATGATGTTAAGTTTTATGCCAAAGGTACCAGTAGGATTGTGAATTATTCACTGGGGAATTACCCAGCAGGGCACTGGCACTGCCCGCAGTATCTTCCTGCAGGCAGGAAGGAGGAGATGTGGTTGTCACGTAGCAAATACTGTCTGCTCTCAGCCAATTCCAGTGGGAAGAGCTATCCCAAACTAGTTTGATTTGGACATTAACGAGGCAATTAATTCTCCTCTAGGACAGAGTGCTTGATTGCACCCACAGCAGAACACAAGCTCCTGGATTCAGTGCCTTGTTGACCAGCTGGTTGACCAGCAGTGGCCTTGTGCCCTCAAGCTCAGCATCCCTGGGCTGCTGTGGGAATGCTCAGTGAGCCCAGCTGTAACCCATCCCGCTGCAGAAACGGGATGCTGTGCTGCGGGAGCTGCTGGACAGGCTCACGGTCACCATGGGAGGGGTTCAAAGGGCTGTGAACAACAAGGGGTGGTGTGGCCTCGGCTGGGCCAGGAGCACAGCACCTATGTCACCGCCGGGCGGCTATTGTAGGGCTGATAACTGTGGGAAAAAATGATGTCAACGTCTGGCCAGGCCAAGGAACTGTCAGCTGAGATGAGGATTAGTGAGCCCTCATTGCCTGCTCTTAAAGGGCTCTGGGGTTGGTGCCGTGTCGCTCGCTTACCCAGGTCACCATCTGCGATGGAAACGGCGTCATCACAACCCGACCCCCTGTGCTCATCAGCTCCTGGAAGAATCAGCTCTTGATGTAAATAGTCCGGGGGTTATTTTTTGTTGAAAGTGCTACTGGAAACTAAATAAAAGGAATAAATAGGGATAAAGAGGCCGAAGCTTTGCGTTAGAGTGAGGGTCCTGCCACCTCGGGGCATTCTGAGTGGGGAAGTTAAAATAACAAGGCTTGAAGAAGCCGTTGCCAATTCAAATAGCAGCCTCGGGGGAATAACCGTAAAGGTCCCAAAGACAGATGGAACTGAGGGATGGGGGCATCGTTGGGTGCATTCCACGGGGTGCCTGTAGTTAGGGCAGGACTTTAAAATAGAAAACTCAGGCGCTGGAGACTTCTGCTGGGATGAGCTAAACCAGCCGAGCTTCCAAGTCCCTGCTTTAAAACATTGGGAAATATTTGGTCTCTGAAGTTCTCTTTATCAGGCTCTCTCACATTGTTTGGCTCCTTCGTTTTTCTCCCAAAGGCCACTTAAATCCTTGACATTTTCTGCCCGTGATATAATTTAATGCAGCCAGACAGCCTGAAATCAGAGCAGTTTTTAGCTCGGCCTCGTTAAGGTACCGTTCTCAGGCAACTGGGCTGAAAAGATCTGCTTAATCCTCTCTGCTCGCTGTGGAATCCAGCTCTGACGAGGGACTGTCCGACGTTTGCTGTCTTGTTCTCATTACCTGGCACCAGGACGTGGCAAAGCTGCGTGAAACACTCCAGGTTTTACGTTTCTGGGGCTGGTGGGTCTGGCCCCGAGGTTCCTAACAAGGCTCCGGGTGTTGCCCTGAGCATCACAGTCAGATCTGGTGCGTCAGCAGAGCAAAACTGTGCTGCTTGGAGTGGTTTGCTGCTCTGCCTCTTCTCTTCTCTTCTCTTCTCTTCTCTTCTCTTCTCTTCTCTTCTCTTCTCTTCTCTTCTCTTCTCTTCTCTTCTCTTCTCTTCTCTTCTCTTCTCTTCTCTTCTCTTCTCTTCTCTTCTCTTCTCTTCTCTTCTCTTCTCTCTTCCTTCTCCTGTTTCTCTCCTCTTTTTCTCTGCTCTTTCTCTTCTCTCCTCTTTCCCTAGCCATTTCGTTTCCCTTCTGTTCCATTTCCTTCTGTTCCCTTTTCCCTTCCCTAACTCGAGCTCTGCATGTCTCTTCTTTCAAGCTCTTCCATGATTTCATCCACAAACCCTTCAGCTGAAATGCAGCAACGATGATTTGCTCTCATTTACGCCAGGCTTATGTCGTTAAAATGACTCTTGCCATTGAATGTCTGCTGGTTTAGCTAAGCTGGACTCTAGGTCAGCAGTTCAAAGATGCAGCTGCATTCATCGAAGCTCTCTCCTGGCACTTGTTCCCCCCAGAGAGGACATTGCAGTCTCCCCAACACAGATCAAATACTCCGTGCAAGCAAAGCCAACCTTTCCAAGAACAGGAGCCTAACTTTAGGATCTGCCCTGTGTAGCAGCCTGCCGGAGCAGGGAACGTTTGAGCAGACCAAAGTGATGTCGGAAGGATGCGGGTTCCTTGCTCCCTTTAGAGGTCTCCCACCAGTTCCCAACGTTTTATTCCGGTTGCTGCTTGCCAAGGAAACTCGGTGCAAATTCTGCCTCAGCTGCAAGGGAGGAAATAAATATGAAACACCTCATGACTCCAGCACGCCGGGGGCTGCGAGCTCTGGCCCCGCGCTAACTCTCCAGATAAAGACAAACTCTCCAAGACAAATTTTTTCCATGCTGTGGCTGCCTGCTGTGGACTCCAGAGCTTCTCCCACTTAGCCGTGGCTTTTGCTCTCAAAGCAGTGGGGTTTTTTCATGCCATTTCACACCAGCAGAGGCTTAGGAATCGCTACAGCAGAGACATTCGTTCTCACATAAAGGCCAGAATGCTTTCTGAGTCCTTAGTCTGATGCCCGAAGGAGGGGGATCCATTTTCATCCTGTCTCTGGTGCCTTTTGTGGCGGAACTTGTGGGTCGTCATTTGCAGCACAAGGGGAAGAAAGGGGGTTGTGTCGATAAGGGAATAACCTCACGGATAAAACCAAACCACCTCTGCACGTGGTTTGGCTGTTCCTCTGCTGCCGTGCCCTGTGGGGTATGTAACCCTCTGTGTTGTTGTCCAGCAGGGTGGAGAAGCGGAAGGTGACAGACCCTGTGGGTGCCCTAAAGGAGAAGTACCTGCGGCCCTCCCCGCTGCTTTTTCACCCCCAGGTAAACCAGGGACGTTCCGGTGCGGGGTTGGGTGGTTGAGTGCTCTGAAGGTTGAATGGAGCTGAGACAAAAATGGGTCACTTGGGTCAGGCTTGCTCATCCAGGTGCCTGACTGGAACCTCTCCTGTTTCCTACCGGTTCCTTTCAGATACCTTTAATTCCACACCTCACTGGAGGCTGGGGGTGGCTTTGCCTTGCTGTGTGCTTTGCACTGACAGACGAGCAGGGGTGAGGTCTGCACACCTCACGTGGTCTGTGCAGTAGCACTTCATGCTTGATGGTCCCTTACATCACCAACAGTGGAGAACTGGGCTTTGGAGAGCTGCTGCTCCCTTCATCCCACACAGCTGCTCCAGTCTCTGTTCTCCTGACAGCTCATGGAGATTTGCTCCCTCTGCATCTCCTTCAGGTCTGAGTCACTGCAGAGCAGTGGGAAAGCCTGCTGAGCAGCTTTCCCATTCACAGCACACCGGGAACTCCAGCCCGCCAGGTCTTTACCCCTGAGTCCACCAAGGCCAGAGCCACCAAGACCATTCATGAGAATCATCCAGTTTACAAACTCCTTATCCTACAAACCCCCCAAGAAGTGATGCTGCTCCTTGCCCTTAGGATTCCTCACTCAGCCCCAACGACACAGCCCAACATCCTCCCCAGGGTGATGGCCACCCGCTATCCCTCGTCCCTCCTGCCGTGAGCACATGCTGGGAGCTGGGCTCTGTGGTCATGACTGTTCCCTCCTTTATATTCACATGCATTGTTCTCCTCTGATAATGTTTCCCACCTTAGATAAATAACTGGCAGGTTTGTGAAAGCGGGATCCTGGTTGGTTTCACAGCTAAACTTAGTTCCCTCATTGTTTCGCATCAGTCCCAGAGTTTGGTTAATAACTTCCCCTGATTTTTCCTTCGTAGAGGCTGGATAATGGTGACAGGCTGGCCAGGAACATCCTGTGTTTGTGTGACTTAGAATAGTGGGGGGATATCTGCCTGTAAAGAATCTGATAGCAGGGAGGAGCTAGTGTGGCAAAGCAACCCAACAAGACGATGAGAAACATCCAGACCCCGAGCAAGAGCGAGCATTGGGTGGAAGGTTGTTAACATTGTTCCTGAAATCCTGACCACGTCCTCTTCCCGTGGCGATGAAAAGATGTGGAAGGTCTGGTTATCTCTAGCAGCTTATCACATCCAATAGCCTGAAATTTACAATCACTCGAGCCCGAAACTTCCTGACGACTGGTTTGTAATGGAGTGGGTTGCTGTGTAAAAGATCACTTGCTCTGCAGAGCTGCTGTTCCCATGCTGTGGGATCCATCGGGAGTCTCACATGCAGGTTGTTTGCTCTAGAAGATGAGAGGTTTTCCCTATTGGATGATATCCTGGATTTTTTTCCCCTAGGGAATAATTTCAGGAGCTCCTGCTTCTCTAGTCTTCATTCACAGAGTCACAGAATGACTGAGGTTAGCAAAGCCCTCTGAGAACCTCCAGCCCAGCCCAGCACTTAACAGCACCCCATCAGCCACACCAGGGCCCTCAGGCTGTCCTTCAACACCTCCAGACACAGGGACTCCCCCACTGCCCTGGGCAGTCCAGTCCAGGCTCTGAGCACCCTTTCCCTGAGGAAGGGCTTCCTGACAGCCAACCTAACCCTCCCCTGGCAGCTTGAAGTCATTCTGGTGCTGGTTGCCTGGGAGAAGAGCCCGACCCCCACCTGACTACAACCTCCCTTCAGGGAGTTGTAGGGAGGGAGAAGGTCCCCCCTGAGTTTCCTCTTTTCCAGGCTAAACCCCCCCAGCTCCCTCAGCCTCTCCTCATCAGCCTTTCCCTCCAGTCCCTTCCCCAGCCTCATTGCTCCACTGGACCCACTCCAGCTCCTCAATCTCTTTCTTGAAGTGAGGAGCCCAGCACTGCCCCAGGTACTCGAGATGTGATGCTAAGTAGAGGGGGAGAATGAGGTCCCTAGTCCTGCTGGCCGCTCTAGTGCTGATCCAAGCCAGGATGCCATTAGGACCAATTCATTCATCAGGAGCGATGTTAACGTGCCGGGTCACAGCCTGCCTGTTCTTCACTCTGAACCCCCAGCCTCACCTGAACCTTCCCTTCTGTGAGTAATTCCCAGCTCTGGATGGGACAGGATTAAGCCACAGGACGTGACAGAGACTGAACACTGAGGAGATGCTCCTTCTCTCCAAACAAATTCCAGGCAACGCTCTGTTCCGTAGCACTAGTTGGGCTGCCCTGATGAGGGAGTCGTTCTGCCATTGATCTATTGAAAGGGAACGCTGGACAGCGTAAATAAACGCTGTAACTTTGATAACTTCATGGAAACCCTTTCCTCACCTGTTAAGTGACTTCTCCTCTCCCCTTTCCTTCCATTTTTTAGTATTTTATTCTAACCAGGCAGTCGCTCCCTAAATAGCAGAGCACCTTCAGCACCGGAGAGGCCGTGGCTGGCTGGCTTAGTAATTTCAAATAAGCCTCTGGCTATCAAGCCAGCAAACATCTCTGACTAAGTGCCTGAAGGACGGGGCACAACAAAAGCTATCTCCAGGTACTCCAGCGAAGGGCCGAGCGGCACAGCTCTGAAAGCTCCCGATAGCTTCTCACCGTGACGGTTTTGTTACATGACTGGCAGCTGGGGCAGAGCTTTCGCCGTGAGATGATCGAGTAACCTTTTCAAGTGGCTGGTGCTAAGTATTACTTACTGGTTATCATGGGCTGGGAGCCTCCGACTCGGGGGGCCGTGGATCTGTGATGGGGAAATGGGTTTTACTGCTCCTCTTTTTCTCCGGCTGGTGAGTGGCTGTCAGCCCGGCGCGGTGCAGTCTGTGGTGATTAAGATGACTTTTCTTGTTGTTGCTATTATTTGAGAGTCCTACGTTTTTAAACAATATCTTGGCTCCCTTTCCTCCCCCCTGAGCCCAGTTTAATAAAGTGTAAACGTGCAAAAGGTCAGCCCTTCCTGTACAATAGAGCATCGGGGTTTGATCTATGGCTTCCTACTGCCTTCCGCTCGCTCGCTGTCCCCCTGCTCTCCAGTCAGGCTCCCACTCCCCCCCGTAAGTGCTCCCTTCTTCCCCGGTGATGTCATCCGCAGCCAGGAGGCAGCTTTATTGCTGCTTTGTTGGTTTTATCCCTGTTTGCTGCTTGGGATCATGAAAGTGCTCTCAAGAGTGCATGAAATCCAACGTCGGGGATGTCAGCAGAGTCCTCCCAGTTGCAGTGCTCTCTCCCCCGTGGGTTTCCTGGTTTGCTCTAACGAAAGTAGAAGCGGTTTCCCTGAGGTAGGATTTTTATGCATATCCTCTTCATTTTTGGCACACAGGCAAACTCCTGGCTTTATGTCTCTCCTGGACCTCCATTTCACCCTTTCCCCCTCTTTCAGGTGGGGTATTTAATCCAGTCGTCGTGTGAGAACGTGGCCGCTGCTGAGTCACACAAAGCAGGGCTGACAGAAGCACCCAGACACCCTGAGTTGGGTGCCACATCGCTAGGCTTTGAGTTCCTGCCTCTTCCTCCCAAACGGGCTGTCACTGTGCTTTGGGTTGGAGTCCTCCCAACCACAGGGAACCGTAACTCATCCTGCAGCAGCTCACACTGAGGATTTGGACTGGAATTCCCTTTCACTCCAGGAAGCTCAGCCATCTCCCACCCACTCTTCCATCACCTCCTGTGGCTTCTGAACCTGGCCTAGTTCTAATTAATAGCTTGGCCTCTTCACGAGGCAAACTCTCTGTGAACCAGCTCCATCCTGAGCACAGCTCCTCCCTCACCACCCCCCAGCCTCAGCCTCTCCTCTCTCACACATTCCCCGTGCTCCCTCAGCTCCATTTTGGTCAGGATTCTTCTGCCTCCTGTTCAGGAGGTCTCTGTCCTCTCTCACCTGTGTTTACCTGCCTGCCCACAGCTCACCAGTGCTGACCCTCTGAGCCTGGGCAAGCGTAACAGATGCTGCAGGAGAAACCAGACCTCCCTGCTTTTGAAAGCCAGGGAAGGCTGTTTGGACTTTGAGAGGAGGGTTTGGGCGATGGGTTCTACATCCAGCAGCTGAGCACAGTCATCCCTGGAAAAAGGGGAGCTTGTGGGGGCTTTTTAGAGAGCATTTATAATCTGCAGTGCTGAAGAGGACACAAGCACATCGCAGCAGGTGACTTGGAGGTCTCACGATGACTTCATGGCTTTGCCATGTGCTTCTCCTGGTACTTCATGATGCTGCTTCTGGTATCTTGGAGACGAATGCTCTGGGTTTCTCTTGGACTGGATTCAGTGTCTCCACTCTGCACCAGCAGGTTCTGAGAGCGAGAGCAAACACCTGCACCAGGCTTTGCCCAACCTATTGCTGCTAACAGACGTGTTTTATGGGTCAGGGATTGTCCTGCCCTTGAGTTTTGATGACACCTCTTGCCTTCTGCTTGTAGATGTCAGCCATAGAAACCATGACAGAGAAACTGGAGAGTTTTGCAGCCATGAAAGCAGACACTGGCACTTCCCTGCAGCCCCTTCCACACCACCCCTTCAACTTCCGATCGCCGCCACCCACGTTATCGGACCCCATCCTGCGCAAGGGCAAGGAACGTTACACCTGCAGGTAAGAGTGCACCAGTGCCCCCAGCTTGCAGGACCAACAAGCACCATGAGCACCGCTAACAGAGCAGCTTCACAGGGACCTCTTCACCATCTTAACAGGAGTGGGAGGGAAAAACAAGCAGCAGCAGAATTAGAACAGAGCATTCTGATGACTAATTCCCTCTGAAATAGTTTGTTTTGTCTGGTAGAAAAATCAGCATCTTCTATTTTCTTTGTGATTTTTAATAACCTCAGAGCAGATCTGGAGATTCTCAAGCAAACAGGCTCCTCCAAGCCAACTCTCTCACGTGTGGCAGCAAGTGCCGCAGTCTGCAGCACCACGGCGGTCTCAGCTAAGCAAAACAATGGAATTTAAAAGCCAGGCCTAGGGTAAAGAACGTTCTCGAACACAGTCGCATCCACTGCAACCACGGCAGCTCTGAAAACCCATCTTGCAGCTCAAATCTGAGCTGGGTCAACTCTCCATTAAGTGTCTAGAAGTTTCTACCTGCAGCAGGGACCAGGCTTGCGTTTAGATCCACACAGAGAAACAGCTGCAGCTTCCTTGCTGCTGGACACTCACATTAACATCATTAGGACACCTGAAGGTGCTGAATGCCTCTGAAATGAAGAGTCTCCTTCTACACCAGCACCCAGCAGGTTTCATAGTCACAGGATCATAGAATGAGAGAATGGTAGCAGTTTCAAGGGACCTCTGGAGATGATCTAGTCCAACCCCCCTTCTAGCACAGGATCACCTGGAGAAGATCCCACAGGAACACATCCAGGCGGGTTTGGAATGGCTCCAGAGCAGCAGGCTCCACAGAATGTAACTGATCATCCTTTAGGTTTTATTTCCCTATCAACTGTTTTATTTATACCTCCCTTCCTTCTGAGTTCACTGGGATTCTGATTTACTGTGGAACACGCTCTCTTCTCTTATCTCCCATCGCTGCGTTTCCTTCTTCGAAGCAGCAGCGTGTCCCAGTAACAGTGACATGGAGCTTCACTGTTCTTCCAGAACAAAGTCCTGTGAATTCTAAGGATGATTGAGCAGATTCTGTGTGATAAACAACCAAATAGGGCTGTAGGGGAGAGCTATAATGTTCTCGATATAGATAGTCAGTGACTGGACACCCCTTGCGCCACTGCAGGAGTGAGTGGAGGTACTGAGGGATGGGTTTGAACAAGCAGGAGGGTCTTTCACACAACTCAGCAGAGGAACCCAGCACCATGGCAGGTGAGGGGTCCTGGTTTGCAGCTGGAAAAGGGCAGAGTGAGACTG
The DNA here is from genome assembly GCA_013397515.1 of Upupa epops. NCBI lineage: Eukaryota > Metazoa > Chordata > Aves > Bucerotiformes > Upupidae > Upupa > Upupa epops. Next base: position 106,872 of record VZRI01005819.1, on the reverse strand, counting down.
GACAGGAGGAGAAAGGTCTGGAATCTGAGGGTGGGGGATCCCTGGACCAGGCTGCCCAGAGAGGGGGTGGAGGCCCAATCCCTGGAGCCATTCAAGCTGGGACTCTGGGCAACCTGGGCTGGTGAGTGCTGGCCCTGCTTGGTGCAGGGGGGTTTGTCTGGATGCCCCTTGGAGGTCCCTTCCAGCCCAACCCAATCCACAATTCTGTGATCTCCAGATCTTCAGTTTCTTCACAGGGTTTGTAGGAAAAACTGATGGGAGAAACTGGGCAGAAGGTTGCCCAAGTGAGACGGATGGAAGCCGTGATGTGGTGCAGCAGGCCCTCGGTGCACTGACGGCTCCTTTGCCTTTCACCCTCTAGGTACTGTGGTAAGATCTTTCCCCGCTCAGCAAACCTGACCCGGCATCTGCGGACACACACTGGAGAGCAACCCTACAGGTGAGCCTGGCCCCCACGCGCAGCCCCTTCCCCGAGACGCTCCCTGTTCACCACTCTGGTATTGTTTTGACTCCTTTCTCTGCTGAAAGCAGTGCCTGGGTACCCTTGCAGGCCTGGAGCATCACATCTAACGAGTCGTAGTGTTGGATATTCTGTGTGCCAGCCAAAAATAATCAGGCTTGGCAGCTTGCAGAGAGACACTTCACTTATATTTAGCTGGATGCTGGCAAATGAGCGGCCTGATTTGCAGTGTTGTTCGACACTCACGTTAACCATTCATCTCAAGGACAGCTGAAGGTGCTGAATGTCTCTGAAAGTCTGGTTTGAAGGGTTTGCCAGGTCCCATTTACTTTGCTTTTCCTGGTGTAAATCAGGAGGTGCCTGCAGCAGGGGATCAGAAAAGAGAAGTCCCGCAGTGCATCTGCTCGGAAATTGAAGTTAGGAGTGTCCTGAGGGAATGGGTTCAGGGAAAAGAGGGGAGATTTGGATTAGATCGGAGGAGGAGATCCCTCCCTGTGAGGGTGCTCGCTGCTCAGGGAGGTTGTGGCTGCTCCATCCCTGGAAGAGCTCAAGGCCAGGTTGGATGGAGCTCTGGGTAACCAAGTGTGATGTGTCGCTGCTCAGGGCAGGGAGGTGGCACCGGGGGAGCTCTGAGCTCTCTTCCAACCCAACCCAGCCTGTTATTCTCAGAGTGGTCAGAGGGGGGAATTCACACCCCGTTCCTGTGTTCAGTCGGGTGTTTAAAGCACAGGAGTGTTTAACTATCAATAAACCCCACGGGAACAAGCAGTCACGCTGTGAGTGTGTGCGTGTGCAGGTGTGTGAAGGGCTGTTTCTCAGTGAAGACCAAGAGGGAATGGCTTCCCCTGCTCTTTCCTCGCAATACTCACAAACCCGATGGTTTCTTGCTCAGTAGCTCCCTGTGTGAACAAAACTGAGTGAAGGATGAACTGCTCTCACTGAGAATCCAGCCTCGTGTTTGTCCATAACCTGTTTTCCACGTGGTCCAACAACAGGAACAGCCCGAACGGTTCCAGTTGCCGGGAGCTCGTGCTGCTCGTGCTGTAGAGCAGCGCTGGTTTGGGAGCAGCAAAGGGCCCTGTGGCCAAGTGCAGCAGGGGTTTACGCTCAGTTTAACTCCACGAGCTGCTCTCACCCACCCTGGCACCCCCAGTACCTGCCCAGGCACTTCACATCTCCTTTTTCCAGACTCTTTTTGGAGTTTTTCCATAGTTTTTTCTTTTTCCGTCTGATTTTTTCCCCTTTTCCCATAATTTTTAATTTTTCCCTGCTTTTTTACTTTCCCAACAGCTTTGCTTTCTCCGTAGTTTTTCCTTTTTCCATCCTTTTCTCCTACTTTTTTATTTTCCATGTGTTTTTCCATAAGTTTTTCCATAAGTTCCTCCATACTTCTTATTTTTCCTTATTTTTTCTTTTTACACATTTTTCTTTTCCAGACTTTTTTCCTTTTCTCTCCTTTTTTCCATTTTCCTTCCTTTTCTCCTTTTCTCTGCTTTTATTTTCTTTTCCCTACTTTTTTCTTTTCCCCCTTTTCCCTCCTTTTTCCCCTTTTCCCTCTTTTTTCCTTTTCCCCTCCTTGTTACATTTTCCTTACTTTATTCCTTTTTCCTCCTTTTTTTCTCTTCCCTCTTTTCTCTTTTCCCTCTTTTTATTCCTTTTCTCTAATTTTGGTTTCCTTTTCCCTACTTTTTACCTTTTCCCTACATTTTGTCCTTTTCCCTACTTTTTTTTTCATTTCTATTTTTCCTTTTCCCTCCTTTTTCCCTTTTTC
>VZRI01005819.1:89403-104635 GCA_013397515.1 Upupa epops | reverse complement strand
TTATTATTATTATTATTATTATTATTATTATCTCAAAAGCCCCTCTCCAAAGCAGCCCTATAGTTTGGATCCATTCCCCATTCCCATTTTCCTGGCTGGCAGTACTGGCTCTGCCTTGAACGAGCTCTGAGCGCTCACTGCACCCCCCTGGCCGACCCAGCCCGTTATTCCAGGATAGTTTAGTTCCCTTCTCTTCCAAAAAAGGAGACTCTCAGCTCCCCAAAGGTTAGCAAAACACAGACTGATTGCATCTGGGCTTCTCCCAGAGCCTGTGTGCTGGGATGGGGGGGTTCTGGCACAGATAGAGGTCTGACCCCTGGACAGGGTTGTGTTAGAACTGCTCTCTGGAGAGTGGAGTTGTTCTCCAGGCTGCTTTGTGCTGCCTTTGCTCAGGTAGAAGGACCTGGCTGACGATCCAGTGGGTTACTGATACCCTCCTTTAAATCTTCTCTCCTTGTCACTTCTGTTCTCTTCCAAATATGAATTCAATGGTCTTGAAGCTCCCGTAAAGGTCTGGGTGTCGATCAGGCCGGCAGATGAGGTGCTTGGGGTTGATTCCTCACTGTCGTTGCTCAAGTGCTGGGGTTGCTTTTACCAAATCACTTCAACTTTCTCAGTGTCTAATTACTAGAAAGTAGGAATTAATAGCTCATGATATTAATTTATCATATTCATTCTAATTAATTTATTGTAATATAATGCCACAAATTCATTCAAAGGGAAAGAACAATGGGATCTAATTATCTCCTTCAGGAACTCCCACTCACAGTAACTGGGACTCTGTTGTTCTGAGCTTCCCAAGCAAAATCTAGGAGAGGCAGTTTTTAACACAGCTCGCACGAACGTGAGGATCTCCTGTAGCTGTGGGCTTCTTCTTGACTCTGTTTTCACCCTCGGGAATCACACAGACACCATAAACTCCTGACCTGGGAATGACTAAAAGCTGCAAGCCCTGCCTTTCTCCTCTCAACTGCCCGTTCCCTCCAGGATGCCATCTAATTGATTCTTGAGTTACACCCGATCCCAAGCGCCTCCTGGGATCCCTCCCGTAAAGATGTCCTTCCTGACGTCTGCTTTGAATTTGTTTTTGCTTTAATTTCCTTTTAGGCCCCTGTGTCCTGTTACCTGCATTAAGCTCAGACTAACAACTAGTCCTGACATCTACCCACTCCGTTTAAGACTGCACAGAGTTCCATCAAATTCTGCTCCTTTTTATTGAAACAGAGCCTAACTTCACCCCTGCTTGAGTTACCCAGAGGACGAGTAGCTGCCCATGTGTTTTGCTCTCTGTCGCTGCCATTCTGCCTTTACAGCTCCCGTTGATCAACAAATAGGTGTAAACTTTAGCCAGTGCTGCCACGCTGTTGGAACTCTCCTCTTAGCGAAAGCCCTACAGTCACACTCCACCTAACTGCAGTGGTGTGAGTAGCTCAGTCACTCGCTGCACTTTACTGGGCTTCCCTCTCTGATTTTCCCCTTCCAGCTGTATGACACGAGGCACCCCAGTCCCTCCAGCTCCCTGGAGTCTCTTCTGTTCCCCAGAGCTCCTCAGTCCCAGCTTCGCCTCGTTCTTTGCCGTCATTCACTCCCCTCTGGTATTTTTCTAGCCCGTTGGTGTGTTGCTGCTAACTGATAAGGAGGAAGCTTTACAAGCATTTTGGCAGCGTGTTTACAAAGCAAATAACTCTTCTTTAGAGTTTTATTCTTCTCCTGCCTCTCTGTTCACCCATTCCCTGAATTTAAGCTGGTTCCTCTGTCTAGCTCATTTATTTAGATTAAAGCCATCAGAGATCCAAGTACCAACCCCTCTGGGACCACAAATAACCCAGTGCAGCTCCCTCATCCCTCTGCTTTCAGCTGTGAGCTGCTGCTCCATTCCAATGCCCCTCTGTTTTCTATTTTTTTAACAAGCTCTTTATCCTTTCTCCCTACCCTAACCTGCATCCACATAGCTCATGGTTAGAGCAAGGACCTGTCAAAGGGAACTTTTCAAAGACTTCCTGAACATCTAAATAAATTGACGTGCAGGAGGCCAGACTGCTCTTGCCTGGCGCACACCAGCGCTGCCTTTGAAGTCGCTGGAGCTGCCCGGGTGAGTGATGTAGGTGAGACCCAGCTGGGTACCCAGGGCAGCCTCAGCCTGGCCATGCTCAGCCCTGATGCCCCCAAACCCAAATAAAGGAGGGTTTGGCTTAGAGGGGCATGAGGGCTGCTGGGGACAGGCAGGGAGTGAAAGTGTTTGGGGCTGCTCATGCAATACCCACAGAACTAAGCTGGGCTGAGCTGCTCAAGGAGGTGCTGTGGAATAATGGGGACATTGGGGTGTTGTGCCAGGAGAGGATTAGGTTGGCCATCAGGAGAAATCTCATCCCTGACAGAGTGCTCAGGGGTTGGAACAGGCTGCCCAGGGAGAGAGGGAGTCACCAAACCTGGAGAGACTCAAAGAAGGAGTAGCTGTGGCCCTGGGGGACAGGGTTTAGTGGGCAGGGTAGGGTGGAGGTGATGGTTGGACTGGATGAGCTTGGAGGTCTCTCTCAACCTTAATTATTTGAGGATTGGCTGCATTGGACATCACGTTTTTCTGAAGTGCTGAGCAGCAGAAGCAGCTGAAGCCTTGGCAGCTCCTGAGAGCAGCTTTGCTGGTTGCTAGCAGATAGGAGGAGAAGAGGAGCTGGACCTCTGTGCATGTTTGACTCTCCATGTACAAGCTGTGCTTCTTCTCGCTGGTGTTCAAATAACTCCTTGGTTTCTTCAGTCCCTCAATTTGTGGGTTTTCCAAAACCAAAACAAAACCAAGGAAGAAAAGCTCTGTGAACCCCAGAATCCTTAGGGATCGGAAGGGGCCTTGAAAGATCACCCAGTCCAATCCCCCTGCCACAGCAGGATCCCCCAGACCCAGTGGCACAGGAACACAGCCAGGCAGGTCTGGAACATCTCCAGAGAAGGAGACTCCACAACCCTCCTGGGCAGCCTGGGCCAGTGCTCCGGGACCCTCCCTGGGAAGAAGGTCCTGCTGATATTTAAAAGAGAAACGTTGCTCTCTTCCAGGCTTAATCACCAGAGGGGGTCACGACTGGAAATACCTTTATTCTTTCTGGGGATTTCACAGTAGGAAATTCGGACGGGGGTATGGAATCCATAAACATTGAACAGGAGAGAGAGTTTCATCACCATCCCTGCCATCTCCAAAGCTAATCCCTGTTTCTTTTTGGAGAGCCAAATCCAAATGGCAGCTGTGTAGCACATCTGGACGCTGAGTGCTGTGTCTCATGTAGTTTGTGCTCTCACACAACCTCCTTCCCACGTTTGAACCTGTTGTGTGTGTAGGGAGCAATCCCTTGTCCTTAGTGCCACACAAACCCGGTGTCATACTTGAGTGACACCAGCACTGAGTGCCCTCTTCAACTCCTGAGCTGTTGGCCACCAGCGCTCCTTCGCCTTCGCTCCTTATCTGACAGCTCAGCTCAGTGGGACAAACTGCTTAGAGGAGCAGAGAGCAGTTCTGCTCTGGTTCTGTTCTGGAATTAGAGGGTTTAAGAAGATTTTAGATTGTCCCAGAGGAAAGGATTCTTCTTCTCCTGGGGTTCGGAATGGGACCCCTGAGAAAAGCAGGGTTGTTGAGGTACAAGTGATGCGTTTCAAGGGGGATCTAATGAGGGATTGAGGCGAGTTCGAAGAGGAGTGAGACTTGCCGGAGCTTTAGCCGCGAACCTCTCCACGATGGCTCGAAGCTGCCCTCTTCAGTCCATCAGCTGGAAGAGGAGGAGAGGGCTGAGCTCCTTGGTTTAACAGAGCCTCATTTTTATCTGGAGAGAACCTGAACCCAGACAGAGGGCTGACAACTTTGACCAAGTTTCCAACACATCCACCATGGGTCCTGCAGAGGTTGGGTTCAAAGAGGGAACATTTCTTCACTCAGCACTTTCCCCGAACGTCCTGGCTTGGCTCCACATTTTCTCATCGTAAACCAGATCCTCACTTCTGAGGAGTAAATCTCATCCTGTTTGGAAGCCACGCTGTGTTTCTTGGGAGCCATTGTGCTGTAAGAATAACCAGAGCTACCTTTAAAGGCTGGACGTGTACTGCTGGCATCTTGAGGACCACAAGGAGTAGCACCAATAAATCTGAGCCTGTCTTCGTGAGCTGTGTCACGCAGGGATGTGCTGCCTGATAGCTACTTTATACATTTAACCTCCCTTCTGTCTTCCCCTTCTGTCTTCTGCCTCCCTCCACAGCCATATTTCACCTACTTCCCCAACCAACTGAGAAGAGGGGAAGAAATAAATCCACCTCTCTCTTTTCTTGCCCCCCCTTCCTCCCCCTTCCTGTGTGGAAAAGTAATTATTTAGTTTAAGATTCTTATTGTTTGGATGACTCCCTTCTTAATGAATCCTTTCGTGGTCCTCCTCGAGTAACAATAACATCAGATTTGTCTGGAGTGATGAATGCCTTGGGCTTCCCAGCTCCTCAGCTCAGGAAAGATTTATAGACGGAGAGTTTTCTGCTTTCCTGATAGTCAGGTTTTTCCTCTGGTTGGGTTTTTACCCCCCTCACGTTGCTCTCTTTGCTTCTGTTTTTCAGGTGTAAATACTGTGACAGGTCATTCAGCATCTCCTCCAACCTGCAGCGGCACGTTCGAAACATCCACAACAAGGAGAAGCCATTCAAATGTCACCTGTGCAACCGGTGCTTTGGGCAGCAGACAAACCTGGACAGGCATCTGAAAAAGCATGAACACGAGAACGTTCCAGGTAGGAGCAGGGCACCTCGTGCCATTGGGGTGCTGGAAGGAGAAGACACCTTGGTCTTGGGTAGAGCAATGAGGCTGGGGAAAGGACTGGAGGGAAAGGCTGATGAGGAGAGGCTGAGGGAGCTGGGGGTGTTCAGCCTGGAGGAGACTCAGGGGGCACCTTCTCCTTCTCTCCAGCTCCCCTGAGGGGAGGGTATAGTTGGGTAGGGGTTGAGCTCTTCTCCCAGGGAACCAGCAGCAGGATAAGAGGGCAGAGCCTGAAACTGCCCCAGGGGAGGGTGAGGTTGGATGTTAGGAAGCCCTTCCTCATGGAAAGAGTGATCAGACACTGGACTGCCCAGGGCAGTGGTGGAGTCTCCCTGTCTGGAGATGTTGAAGGACACCCTTAGTGCCCTGGTGTGGCTGCTGGGGTGATGTTAGGTGCTGGGCTGGGCTGGAGGAGCTCAGAGGGCTTTGCCAGCCTCAATCATTCTGGGATTCTGTGAGCTCTCTGGTCATCCTTGGCCACTCTGCTCATGTTAAGCTCTACCAAGGGCTTTCAGCCTGAGGTGTGTGTGAAGTGCAGGGAGATGAATGAACTTTGCCTTAAGATATAAACAGAAGGAAGGAATTCCTGTGCTGAAGCCAACTAAGTGATTTCCCAGCCTGAGGAAAAAGATATCATGGAAAAGTTAGAGCCAACCAGCGATGGATAGTGGTTGTCAAATGGTGTGAACTGTCTGTAAACGCCAGAGATCACTCTGTTTCTCTCTGTAGAGGATGTAGAATATATAAATGGAAATTATTTGGAGGAAATCTTAGGATATTAGGAGGAAAATCCTCTCTGTGAGGGGGGTGAGGCCCTGGAACAGGCTGCCTGGGATGGTTGTGGCTGCCTCATCCCTGGCAGTGTCCAAGGCCAGGTCGGATGGGGCTCTGAGCACCCTGCTCTGGTGAGAGGTGTCACTGCCCTAGCTGGGGGTTGGCACTGGGGGAGCTCTGGGCTCCATTCAAACCCAGACCAGCCTGTGACTCAATTGTATGAAAATATGAGCTTCCTTTCAGAGAAATCCCTGAGGTTTCTCTGGAGTGTGAAGTCCTTTCTGTCGGAGGGGTTGTTGTGTAACATCGCTCCTCTGTTCCTCCAGTCACAACAGCTCTGCAGCATCTGATTGTGTCTCCTGTTCTCTCGTCTCGTTCCTCTCCTGCAGTGAGCCAGCACTCTGGAGTCATTACCAACCACCTTGGGACCAGTGCCTCTTCCCCAAACTCGGAATCAGACAACCATGCACTTTTAGATGAAAAAGAGGATTCCTATTTCTCTGAAATCCGAAATTTTATCGCAAATAGTGAGATGAATCAAGCGTCGACTTTAGCAGATAAAAGGTAGATCAGCAAATAACATCATCTGCTGACGTTGGTCGCTTAATGGGGTTGGAAGAGCAGTCCAGGCTCCCTCCCAGTCCGTAGCACTGGTGATCCCCCTCTCATTCTGATGGTTTTGGTGGAGTCCACCGGGTCTGTCCGGCCATCGACAGCGAAAGTAGTGAGAGAGAAGGTGGGGTGCTGGTTAGGTGACACCATGAGGAAGCTTCGTGCTCGAATGAGGAGAGGCTGATGGAGTTGGGATGGTTGAGCCTGAAGAGGAGGAGGCTGAAAGGAGACCCTCTTGCCTTTTAAAGCTCCCTGAAAGGAGGGTGTAGGGAGGCCAGTGTTGGCCTCTTCTCTTGAATAATCACTGACAGGAGCAGAGGAAATGGCCACCAGTTGCCCCAGGGGAGGTCCAGACTGGAAATGAGGTAAAATGTCTGTAGTGACAGAGCAGTTAAACCCTGGAACAGGCTGCCTGGGGAGGTGGAAGGGTCCCCATCCCTGGAGGGGTTCAAAAGGCAGTGGATGTGACACTGTGGGACACAGTCTGGTGGTCATGGAGATGCTGGGTTGAAGATTGGAATGGACTATCTCACAGGTCCTTTCCAGCCTTCAAGATTCTGTTAGAAGAGAGTAGCACAGAGGAGGAGGAAAGCTACCTGTCCTGCACGTGTTGTATTTTAAGAGTTGGAAAAACCCCATCATTAAATCCAGACTCAAGTTTGGGAAGCGTTGGGGTTGGTGTCTATTGCTTGTAGCCCCAAAAAGCCTTCAGGCTGATTTTTCACTGCCAGAACCACGTTCATTTGCCTTTTCCTTGCTGTTTAAATAATGAGTGTAGGCTCCTAGGTCTGCCTCCCTGTTCACACAGATGTACAGAGTTATCAGAGTCTCTCCTGACAGTGCAGAGCCACCTCTCACACACTCGGCACCTTTTCTTTTCCTTTCTTTTCCTTCTCCTTCCCTCCCTTCATCGATTATTTCAGGCCAGAAATCCAGGATATTGATGGCAATTCCCAGTGTCGTGGATTAACAAATGAGAAACCAGAAGATGTGGATGATGAAGATGAAGAACTGGAAGAGGAAGATGATGACAGCCTGACGGGGAAATCACAGGATGAAACGGTATCACCCACCGCAGAGCCCCGAGGAGCATTTGAGGACGAGGAAGATGAGGAGCCCACATCTCTCACCATGAGCTTTGACCACACCCGAAGGTGAGGTGGGCCATTCCCTTTGAGGAGACAGCTGGGGCTCAGCTCCTGGCCCCGTGTGGGTGGTAGATTGTGAGTGCTCTTGTTTTATTTCTCGAGCCATGCCTCATTCCTCCCGTTTGGTTTAAGCATTCACCCGAGAGATTCCATTGTCACGGTGGTGGGGGTCACCAAACAAGTGGACTGCACGCAGAATCTGTGATCAGGCGTATACCCAAGGCTCGAGAAGGCCCTCTCAGGAAAACATTAGCCCAACCCAGCATTTCCATGGCCCCGCAGTTCAGCAGATAACGTCTTTCTCTCTCAAAAACACTGCTCAAGACAAAGGGAGAGGCCTCTGCCCTCTGCTTTGTCCTGCTCTGACCATCCTGGTTGAAGTGCTCAGAGCTCTGGCAATGAGCAGAGTTGTCTGGTTTGTACCTTGAGGTCCAAACACCTTTAAAATTCAATCTTCACGCTGTGTGGACTCAGTTTTTGCCTCAGTTGCTCAACTGCTTTGGGTTGACAGTGTCCGTGACACAGAGTAGTGTCTTAGTTGATGTCAGTGCTTCAAGCTGCACCAGTATCCTTCAGGCAGCCTCCCAGTGCCAGCCAGATCCCGGAGTGGGCAGCCATGGGACCTGTCCCCACAGCAGCAGACGGTAGCCACGCTGAATCACAAAGATCTGTAGCACTAACACTCGTTTGTGCGTAGCCATGCTCTCCACCTCCTCTCCACTCCCTCCCTTCGCTGTCGTTTCCGTGTCTGTCTGTCTGTCCGTTCAACGCATGTGGCTTGTGAGCCCCCCCCCCCCGTGGTTTGTGCATGCAGGCACTGGGCTAGCGCCACGCTCCTCGGCTAGATGTGATCGGTGAGATGAGCTAACAACAGGTCACCCCTTCCCCTGGTCATTGGTACAGGTGTATTGAGGAGGACGAAGCCGGCTTGTTAGATTTGGAGCAGATGCCGAATTTTGGGAAGGGGCTGGATCTTCGCAAAGCAGCCGAGGAAGCGTTTGAAGTTAAGGATGTGTTTAATGCCACCTTAGACTCTGAGGCAATAAAACAGACTCTGTACAGGCAGGCTAAAAACCAGGTGGGTATATGACAGCGCGTTGCGCGTACGGCAGGAGTAGCGAGAGGCTGGCAACCTGGAGCTCAGCTTTATTTGCCCCTTCCAGCGAGCAGGGACTGCGCTGTGTGAATTATATGTGGTCTGGGTCTGCCCTCCAACACAGCAGGCGGCAGCTGTAGGTCCCCAGGGCGGTTTGTCTTGTAGCCTGTGCTGGGACAACGTGTGTATATGGGAAGAGAGAGGCGTCTGTCTGTTCTTATCTGTCTGTATCACTGTTTTTATAGCTGCTCTTTCTGTATCTGTGCTGGCCATGGGTCTTCACTCAGTACTGTCCTGAGAGACTGGAGCTTTGCTCTGCAGAACCAGCCATAACTCGTCCTTGGGGCTGATTAGTGGGCAGGGTGGGGTTGGACTGATGGTTGGATTTGATGATCTCGGAGGTCTCTTCCAACCATGAGTACAGTGGCTGTAACAGACAGTGGTCTTTATAGGAGAACAAGGCTGCAGCCTTACACCCTCCAAACCCGACAATGTGAATCTGCTCTGTGTTCAAGCCCACCCAGAAACCTCAAAATGACCTCTCAGCACCCACTGGAGTTGTGAGAAAAATCTGGGAGGATGGGGCAGAGCCTGGTGCTCTCTGCTTTCTCATTAACACCCAGGCTGGTTTCAGGAAGTTCAGGTCTTCATCCTCTCAGTCTCACAGAACAGAATGGGTTGGGTTGGAAGGGACCACCAAAGGGTCCAGCAAACAGCAAGCAGGGCCAGCACTCACCACACCAGGTTGCCCGGAGCTCCAGCCAGCCTGAGCTTGAATGGCTCCAGGGATGGGGCCTCCAGCCCCTCTCTGGGCAGCCTGTTCCAGGGATCCCCCACCCTCAGATTCCAGCCCTTGTTCCTCCTGTCCAGCCTCACTCTGTCCTTTTCCAGCTTCAAACCAGGACCCCTCATCCTATCATTCCCTGCCCTTGGGAACAGCCTTCCCCAGCCTCCTGACAGCCCCTTTCAGCTATGAAGGGCCATCGCTGGACTGGAGAGATCACACTCAGCCCTCATAACCTTCAAGCACCAAAATTTGCCATTAAATCTGTTTCAAGTGTCCAGCAAAGCAGCAGCTCACTGCAGTTGCCAAGCAGAACGTGACCTGGGGGATCACCCAAAACCTGTGCAATTCTTGTTCTCCTTCTTAGTGACTGTGAGAACTGATGCTGGGGAAGGTCACAGGATCACAGAACATCCTGGTTGGGAAGATCCTCCCAGTCCCTGAGTCCAACCATCCCCATCCAACCAAACCCCTCAGTCCCTGAGAGACTGACAAACACAGCCTGACCCCCTCCCTGCTGCCACTCGAGCAGGGTTGAAGCACCCTGGCTACAGGGTTCTTCAACACCTCCAGGCAGGGGGACTCCACCACCTCCCTGGGAAGGCCCTGCCAGTGCCCAACCACTCTGGCTGCAGAGAATCTCTGCCTCAGATCCAGTCTAACCCTCCCCTGCCTCAACTGCAGACCAGTGGCCCTGCTGCTGTCAGCAGGCACCAAGGAGAAGAGGCCAACAGCCACCCCTCCACAGCCTCCCTTCAGGGAGTTGGAGAGGGTAGGGAGGTCCCCCCTCAGCCTCCTCTTCTCCCAACCAAACTCCTTGATGACGGAACTCGCTGTTTTCAGGGTACAGCTCATCTAAACAGCAGCCTCTTGCCTGACTTGCACCTGGCTGCTGTTACTAATGTGCCCAACGTCCTATTTAGGAACCTAAAGAACCATTTAGGAAGTAGCTAACTACTGAGGACACCTCTTGCTCTTCAAAACCTGGTGCCACCTTGTTAGGCTCAGCCTGCACGTAGATGGAGCAGGGGTTTCTGAATTAACTCTGTAGCCTAGGAGATGCAGGACTGCTCACACTTCAGTCCCAGTAAGTCACTCAGATACCTGGAGCCAGTGCTGCTGTGCAGGTCTGAGTGCCTCTGTGTCCACTGGGCTCCAGAGCTGAACACCCAGACGTGAGTGTGGTGGCTTCTCCTCACCCGTAGATTAGACTCAGTGTCTGAGAGGAGAGGCTGAAGTTGGGTGCTGGTTCATACTGTCCCCTTGCAGTGGCACGATGAAGATCCTACTGTCCTGATGCGCTGATGTCCCCAGTATCCACTGTCTTTGTTGTGTGGGACCTGCCACGAGGGTCTTAGCCCTGGCTTAACGGGGTTCCCCTAGGCTGAGGTGGTGCCTCTGCTGCCTGTGCATTAACACGTGTCCTCTGCATTGCTCTTCTCTCCTCCAGGCTTATGCAATGATGCTGTCCCTGTCTGAGAACGCTCCCCTCCACACGTCCTCCCAGAACTCTCTGGGTGCTTGGTTGGACATGGCAGGAGCAGCTTCAGAGTCGGGGACCTTTAACCCCATCAACCACCTCTGAGAGGTCAACACGGCACTGGCCAGAGCCCAAGCGAGGAGGCGGTGGTGCTGCACAGACCCAACACAAACCCCTAAGCAAGCAGAAGGAGGATGAGAGGGCCTCAGGGAGTCGCCTGGACTTTTGGCTGAGAAGGAAACCTGTCGCATCCAACCTGCATTTTTACCCACCCAGAGTTTTCACTTTTAATTTATCCGAATGAACCTCTCCAGAACTGGATCTCCCCGCTGCAACCCTGGGATCTCACAGCCTGTGGGGACAGCCCGAGCAAGACACGAATTGCAGCAGTGCAATCAACTATAGGCAGACCAGCTGCAGACCAGTATCACTGAGCCAGGAGAGCCTGCGTCCACGTGGAGCCTTCGAACCGTTCGCTAGCATCTCCCTTCAGTTCAGCTGCCTCGTGAAGGAGCAAGGAAAGAGCCAGGTGGGCCTGTCCCTGGTGCAATTCCCACGCCGCCGTGGAGTTATACCAGGGAAGGGGGACTCCAACCCGTTCCACTGACCCCCCCAGAAGAAACTCTCTGCTTCCACACGAGTGCTGCCCCATCCTTCATCCCTTCCCTGGCACCACGCAAAGCTTCTCCAGCGTGAGGCCATGGTGCGCCGCTGGCCGCATCTCACCTGAGCCTGGAGCACCCGCTGGGGTTGGGCTCATCGAAGTGACCTGTTCACGGTTCCCGGTGATGCCCTAAATGCCCTTCTCTGTGCCAACGCTGCCAGGCTGGGCAGCAGGGAGCTCAAGCTGCTGCCTGGAGCTGAAGCAGCTGGAGGGTTTCAGCAGAAGCCACACTCAGAAGTCTGCTGGGAGGGGAGAGTGGAAGGTCCTTGGGCTCTCCCGGTCCTGGGATGTGCGTGTGAGGTGGTGGTGTGAGTGCTGGGTGAGAAGGGTGAGGCGGCCCCATCTTCTCCTGTATCTCCCAGGGGTTCATTCTCCTCCTCAGGGAGGGTGTAGCTGAGGCAGAAGCTCTGAGCCCTGCTCTCGTTTCCTTGTGCTGGGTGGCCGCTTGTGCATCTCATGCTGCCTACGATTGGAGTGAACAGATGAAAATCCCCTCGATCCAGCAACTCGGGGTTGATGTGGAACCCTCTGCTCAAGCACTAAGTATTGACTTGTCTCTCTGACTCTAAAACTGCTCGCAGGTACTTGATGAGTGATTTTAAATCACCTCCAAGTCTCATCTTCTTCACTGGTGCAAAGCAGCCTCCAGAACTGCCTGTGCACTCCTCTACATCCCTGTTCCAACCTGCTGCTGGGGTCAGGAAAGCAGTTAGACCTTGCAGAGGGGAGCCCTGGCCCTGCAGGTGAAGCTCAGAGGGTGCATCCTGTGAATTTCCAGTTCTTCTAAAAATTAGAAGGGTTGAGGAGTGGGGGTACTGCTGGCCCTCAGGACTCTGCTAGGAGCCACCTGGCTGCACAAAGATCCAGAGTCATTGGGCTGAGAGGAACTTTCCCTGCTGACTCCAGCTTAGTTTAGTGCCACTGAGCTTCTAGGAAGCTGCAGGAGTGAGTGGGTTAGTGACCGATGGAGCAGGCCCAGCAGGCAGTGCTCAGTACCTCTGCCTCTAAATACCTGGCATCCCAGGCTCTCTGGGAGAGGCCCAGACAGCGGCTCCCACACCATCCCAGTGCGGAGATGCACAGTGGGGAGGCTCCATCCCAGCAACCTCTAAAACGAAGGCAGCAGCTGCTCTGAGACAGCAGAGGCGATGTCAGGGACCCAAGAGCAGGCGTGAGGCTGGTTTCAGGTAGCCAGGAGCCTCAGCCTGGCCAAGACATCCAGAGCCACTTTGGTTTAGAAGGAACAGAAGGTCAGCCAAGCAGCATCCCAAGAAAACTCACCCTTCCTTTTCGCTTTTCCTCCTCCCCCTCTGAAAGTGCCCCCCAGCTCTGACACCACCAGCAGCCAGAGTAACCCAAACTGCTTTGTGTATTTGCACAGAGCTCTGGGGTCGGGAGAACCCCAGAGCCCACACCGTCAGAAGAAACCGGGCTCTGAAGGAGCTGCGACGGTGCCGTCCCCCATCCCACCGGGACAGCCCTGCCCAGGCACTTGGCCTTGAAATTATCCAACTGACAAATACTGAAAGGACTCTTCTTTTTCTTGCTGGGGCTCATTTTCCTCTCTAGAGGACCTGCACCACTGTCTTCACTCTATTTTTTAAGGGGGGGGCTAATTCTTTCCGCTCTTCCTTAACAGCATTCCTTCGCACTCCATTGGGTGTTGGCGTTAGATCCCAGTGCTGTGAGGAGAGAGTGCTCCTAGTGAGGGACCAAACCGGGCTCGTTTGGTGGATGATGGAGACCCAGGGAGGAGGAAGCTGTTGGCCCCACGTGCAAAAACGCCCTGCCGGTCGCGCTGCCCCTTCTCCAGACAATCACTCCTTCTCTTCCTCTTCTCTTGAAGTGGCCGTTGCGTGAGGTGGAGGTTCCTCGCTGTTCCCCCTCCTTCCCTGAGATGAGTGAGCCAGGTAGCACAGGGCCACCAGAAGCCATGGGTGGCTCCGTGAGTGTCCCACCACAGCCCCAGCGATGCAGCCTGGGTGATGCTCTCCCAGCAGAGCTCCAAAACAGATCT
Source organism: Upupa epops (assembly GCA_013397515.1). Classification (NCBI taxonomy): domain Eukaryota; kingdom Metazoa; phylum Chordata; class Aves; order Bucerotiformes; family Upupidae; genus Upupa; species Upupa epops. The sequence continues at coordinate 91,283 of VZRI01005819.1, read as the reverse complement.
TGGCTCCCTTGGAATCTCCTTGGAGTCCCAAGTGCAGGGATAGATCGGTCCCACCCCGTTACAGAGCCTGAGATCTGGGGCTCTGGGTGTCTGCGGGGGGGAGCCCGTCCATCTGAGCAGCTTTCTAAGGGGGACCACAGCCCTGTGGGAACAGGATCTCCGGGCTCTGCTCTCTGCCCCGATGCTTTGGTCGTGGTTTTAGCGGCTGTTGAAGAGGTCATCGTGCTCCTCAGCGCGAGGAGGTGGCCAAGCAGCCAAGAGCTGGTCTCCAAAACGTTGCCCAAGTACCGAGCGACACAAAGTCACTGAGGGGGATTTCTGGAGGTGGGGGTCCCTCAGCCCTGCCCTCCCACCCACAGCCTTAGCCAGCAGCTCCTGCAGTCGCCAGAGCTTGTGCAGTCGCCGTCTCCATCCCAGGGCTCTCCTGACTCAGTGCTGACCCAGGGCAGGGAAGAACAACCCAGCCCCGGGATGAAGGACGTTAAAAATAGCATCTTCTGAATCATGAAATGATTTCCCCCTGCTTTTTCCTCTCTCCCCGCTCAGTTTGCTCCCCGTTTTTAGCTGGTGTCTCTGTAGGATCTCTCCCTGTAGGATCTAGCCCTGATCACAAGGTTGAATTTGCCCACAGTTAGGATAAATAAATGGAAACCCCTGAGGAATCCCTGTTGATCTCGTCGCTTCCGTTCGATCTGAAAGTCGCCTGTGTCGAGGAGGGTCCCGTCAGAGCTCATGGTGGGGCTCCTCAGGGCCTCTTGGCTCCCCCAAGACACGGAGCTCAGGCCCATCCCATGGTGCCAACGTGTTGTGGGAGAGCCAGGGCATGGCTCGAGGTGGGATCTCACCCAGGACTAGCTGTGCAGGATCTGTTCTCATCAAGTGTTTCCACAGCCCGTAGCCACAGCAGCAGGGAGGAGAGAACGGGAGAGGCCCCGTGAGTGTCTGGCACCAGCAGAGCAGGTCGGTGGCCATGGGCTGCCTGCCCAGAGGAAGGGCATCGCTTCTGAGCTTTGGCCACAGGTTGATCTCCCTGCCTGAGCCACACAGGGAGGAGGAAACAGTTCTCGTGCTCCCCCGTTCTCCTGCCTGCTTGGGCACTGATGCCAATCCCCAAGGATGAGGTCAGGTCAATGCCAACAGGGATTGCTCCGGGGCCGTATCCCTTCCCACAGCAGGTCAAGGCCAACAGGGATTGCTCCGGGGCTGCATCCCATCCCTCAGCCAAGCGAGAGGACGCACTGGCCTCATCCAGAGCAGCCAACCCCGAGAGGGTGGATGGGCTCGGCGCGTCCCAGGGCACAGCACAGCTCTCGGGTTGTCTCTTCGCTTAAAGCAGCCTAGTGGAAGCTCTCGCTTTCCCCCCAAAGAGCACTTAGCCGCCCCGGGCAGCGGCTCCTTCCTCCCCCGGGGCAAAGCACTCGCACAAAGCGCCGCGGAGGGACCCGTTTTGACTCGAAGCATCGAAGCACTGGATCGGCAGCCCCCTGCCCGCAGCCCACTTCAACCTACTGACTGAACCTGGGAGTTCTGCCGTGCTGTGTCGTGTGTGTGCGTGTGTGTGTGGCGGNGCGGGCAAAAGCGGGGAGTACCGGGGCGCTGGGGAGGGGGGGGGCCTTCAGCGCTGCCAACGGGAAGGCTGAGACCCTCCCCTGGGCTCCTCGACGACGGTCAGTAGTTGTGTTCACAAAGCCATGAGACTTCTCTGTAGTGTCGAGTGAAAACTGTGATTCAAACGTTCTTGAATGATTCCGAGATGATGCTGATGCTGATGTCATGGGTTTTGTTTTGCTCTTCCTTCTGTCGTTAATTCTTTATTATTATTATTGTTATTATTATTATTATTATTACCACTTTTGTTTTGGGGTGGGGGGGAACCAGGG
>VZRI01005819.1:59826-83543 GCA_013397515.1 Upupa epops | reverse complement strand
CTGCCCTGGCCATGACAGCCCTGAGGATCCAGAAGACTCTCTTTGCCTTGGCCACGGTAGCCCTAGGGGTCCAGAGAACCTCATCTCTGCTAGCCATGGTAGCCCTGTGGCTCCCGAAGACCCCGTTTGCCCTGGCCACGGCAGCTGTCTGCGTTCTCGGAGCTCTCAGAGCCGCCGCTGAATAATCCCGCAGCCCCAGGCTCTGCTCTGGGATCCTCTGGGGGTTTCCAGGACTCGCAGGGTCCTGCCCGGGCTCCTTGCGGTGCCGGTGGGGCTGCTGCGGTTGCGTTTCACCCACGGATGGGCGAAGGCAGAGGCTGCTGCTTCGCTCGCCCATGGCAAGAAGTTGCCTCCTGGGGGGGGGCAGCGCCAGCTCCTTGCAGTGGGGGGGCTGGCAGAAGCAGCTGGGGGGTGGCCGGCGGGGTTGGGGCCAGGACCGCACTAGAGGGCGACCAAGCACCATCGGCTGCTGCTGCCGGGGCTGCTCAGCTCGGCCTCTCCCGCAGGTGCTGGAAGCTGGGATCCTGCCCAGGATCTCCCCCGAGGAGCGCAAGAGGCAGGAGGTGAGAGGAGCCCTGGATGTGCCTGGTGCCCCCCGAGCTGGGCTCAGCTCCTGCGCACGGGGTTCAGGGTGCTGCTGCCCCGGCAGGAGGTGGTGGGGAAGAGGGAAACTCGGTGGGATCTGCTGGGANCAGCCAAAGGTTGAGCTGGGATGGCGGTTGCTTTGGGGTGGTGGTTGGGGTTGGAATTTGGGGTGGAATTTGGGGTGGAATTTGGGGTGGAATTTGGGGTGGGATGTGCTGGCTGCCCACCAAGGAGCTGAACCCTTCTCAGAGCTGCAGCCGTTTCGGGATGGGCAGCGTCTGAGCCTCTTCTTCCCCCTGCAGAGAACCTTTGGGCGCAAGCGTGTGCAGAAGCGGGGCGGCTCCTTCAAGGACCGTGAGTTCTCCTTCCCCCTCCACCTTCCTGAGGCACCGGGGTCCTTTGCAGCCGAGCCATCCCGTCCACCTCCCGATGCCCCCCCCGGTGCCGCTGGTCCCTGCGCTGGGGCAGTGGCTGGGGAGGAGCAGAGCGGAGCAGCTCTGCCTTCCAGCTCCTTGGGGCCCTGACGACGCTCCCAGCTCCACTTGCTCTGGGCAAACAAGGGAGAGGTGCCCGCAGGGAGTTGCTGGGAGCAGGAGCTGCTGGTTCAGCGCTGCTGGGCAAAGTCCAGCCTCCCCAGGGAGGTGCTAGCCCTGGCTCCTGACTCTTGGCCGGTGGGAAGGGAGGCTGTGGGATGCAGCTGGGAGAAGCTTCAGCGTCGCTGACCTCTTGCCTTTCCCTCCGCAGAGCCTCTGCTGTACCAGGAGATCCGTGAGAGAGGGCTGAACTCCCTCAGCCATGAGTCAGATGAGGATCTGCTGGAGGAGCCCAGCCAGGAGGAGCCATCCCCTCCGGGATCGTCCATCGTGGTGCAGAGCTTTCGCCCGGCTCAGGTCACCTGGAGTCAGCTCCCGGAGGTAGGGGCAGCAGCCCAGTCCTGGGGAGGGGGGTCCAGCAGACCCTGTCTGCCCTGGCCATGACAGCCCTGAGGATCCAGAAGACTCTCTTTGCCTTGGCCACGGTAGCCCTAGGGGTCCAGAGAACCTCATCTCTGCTAGCCATGGTAGCCCTGTGGCTCCCGAAGACCCCGTTTGCCCTGGCCACGGCAGCTGTCTGCGTTCTCGGAGCTCTCAGAGCCGCCGCTGAATAATCCCGCAGCCCCAGGCTCTGCTCTGGGATCCTCTGGGGGTTTCCAGGACTCGCAGGGTCCTGCCCGGGCTCCTTGCGGTGCCGGTGGGGCTGCTGCGGTTGCGTTTCACCCACGGATGGGCGAAGGCAGAGGCTGCTGCTTCGCTCGCCCATGGCAAGAAGTTGCCTCCTGGGGGGGGGCAGCGCCAGCTCCTTGCAGTGGGGGGGCTGGCAGAAGCAGCTGGGGGGTGGCCGGCGGGGTTGGGGCCAGGACCGCACTAGAGGGCGACCAAGCACCATCGGCTGCTGCTGCCGGGGCTGCTCAGCTCGGCCTCTCCCGCAGGTGCTGGAAGCTGGGATCCTGCCCAGGATCTCCCCCGAGGAGCGCAAGAGGCAGGAGGTGAGAGGAGCCCTGGATGTGCCTGGTGCCCCCCGAGCTGGGCTCAGCTCCTGCGCACAGGGTTCAGGGTGCTGCTGCCCCGGCAGGAGGTGGGAAAGAGGGAAACGGTGGGATCTGCTGGGAAAAGTCACGGGAAGGGGATCCTCTCCCTCTCTCCAGCTCCCTGAGGGGAGGGTGCAGGCAGGTGGGGGTCAGGCTCTTCTCCCAGGCACCCAGCACCAAGGGGTTAGGGTTAGGCTGGATGTCAGGAAGCCCTTCCTCAGGGAAAGGGTGCTCAGAGCCTGGGCTGGACTGCCCAGGGCAGTGGGGGAGTCCCTGTGTCTGGAGGTGTTGAAGGACAGCCTGGCTGTGGCCCTGAGTGCCCTGGGGTGGCCACTGGGGTGATGTTAGGTGCTGGGCTGGGCTGGAGGAGCTCAGAGGGGTTCTCCAGCCTCAGTCACTCTGGGATTCCAGGTGTCACAAACCCTGTGAAGCTTTGTGGAGGCCAGGCAGTGCGTGGGGTGGTGGAGGGAATGATGATGATGGAGCCAGTGGCTTCTTGGCAGCTGAGACAGGGCAAGTTGTAACCCCCTGGCTGGCTGGGTGACCCTGTGCTGTCCCCTCTGTGCCCCCAGGCCATGTTTGAGATCCTCACATCCGAGTACTCCTACATGCACAGCCTGAGCATCCTCGTCTGCCACTTCATGAGGTCGGAGGAGCTGAAGGACACGATGACCCAGACCGAGCATCACCACCTCTTCTCCAACATCAGTGACATCCTGACCGTCAGCACCAGGCAAGTGGGGACCGTCGGCCCCCGGGAGGAGGGAGGGGGGACCTGGAGGAGAAGGAGGGGGGGACTGTTCAGGAGGGACTGGCACAGGCTGCTCAGGGAAGGGGTGGAGGCAGCATCCCTGGAGGGGCTCAACAACCGGGCAGCCAGGGGGGTTTGAGGAGCTGGGGTAGTGGCTGGGGGTTGGAGGGCAGGGGTTGGACTGGATGGTCCTGAAGGTCCTTCCCAGCCCTGGCTCTGGGTCTGGGGACTCGGGAGTCCCATCCCCACTCTGCTGAGTCCCATCCCCACTCTGCTGAGTCCCATCCCCTCTCTGCTGAGTCCCATCCCCAGGCCTGGACACTCCCGGAAAATCCTGCTGGGGAGCCCTGAGCTGCCGCCAGGGTGGTGCCTCCCGTTGCCCCTGGGCTGGTGGAGCTGGTAGAGCAGTGGCTCAGTCTGGCTCTGGGGTGGCCAAGAGCAGGACATTGAGTGGCCAGGACACTGCAGCGAGTGGCTACTTGTTCCAGGGCATCACTGGGTGTCGAAACCGAAACCTCCTGGAGCAGCCTTTGCTCCCACGATGGGAGCAGATGCCTTGGGCTGCCTCATCCGTGTGGGAGGGAGGAGAGGGCAGGTCTGGGAACCACTGTGGGGGTGGAAGGGCTTGTGGCTTCCTGCAGCCACGATTGGACTTGCTGAACCTTTCTGGAGGAAGTCTGGGGCTGGGGAAGCTCGAGAGCTCCGGGGATTCTGCTCCCTGGTGGAGATGGCTGCGTGGAGCTGGCAGGGGTAGGAGGGACCTGGGGATCTGCAGGGAGAGCCTCGCTGGGCATCAGCTGGTCGGTTTGCCCATGCCCTGAGCATCCTCGAAATCCTCTCCTCAGCTTCTTTGAGGACCTAGAGAAGCGGCACCAGGAGAACGTCCTGATTGCAGACATCAGTGACATCGTGGAGGAGCACGCCTCCCACCGCTTCAACCCCTACGTCAGCTACTGCTCCAACGAGGTCTACCAGCAGAGAACCCTCCAGAAGCTGCTGTGAGAACCACTGCGGGGCCTTGCAAAGGGCTCCCCGGGCTCTGGGGGGCTGCAGACAGGGTGGGTGGGACCCTCCCGAGGCTCCTTCAGCCCCCTTTCCCAAGGAGGTCTCCTCTCTCTCTGTCTCTCTGTCTCTCTGTCCTGTAGGGGCAGAGCTCACTGATGGAGCTTGGGTGGTTGGGATGAGATGTGAGCGGTGCTGGGAGAAGAGTGAAGGTTGGGGATGGAGGGGGTGATGCTGTGAGGTCGCTGTCATGGGTTCATCTCCAGCTGATGCCAGTGCTACAGAGCTGCTCCTGGCCTGGCTTCACCCCCCTCTGGGTGAACTCAGCATCTCCAGGTGCCTCTCCCTGGATCCAGCGGATCTGTTTTGCTCTGGAGCAGCAGAGAGCAGGGCTGGCCCTGCTCTGTTTGTGCAGGGAGAGCTGGAAAGGCTGCAGAACAGAGCTAACAGAGCCTTCTCATCCTGTTTCCAGAACCACAAACTCCTTCTTTAAAGAGACCCTGAAACAGATTGAGAGGAAACCCGAGTGCGGGGGGCTGCCGCTGATATCGTTCCTCATCCTCCCCATGCAGAGGGTAACGCGGCTGCCTCTGCTCCTGGATGTAAGTGGGTGACACCGTGGCAGCGCTCCCTCCCTCCGAAGAGCTGATCTAGGGTCCTCCCTTGGTTGGCAGCCGCTGGCACCAAGGCTGGGCTGGGCAAGGACCGGGATCCAGAGCGACCTGGGCAGCAGCACATGGGCTCAGGCGGTGCCAGGGGAGGGTCAGCTGGGATCTCGGGAAAAGCTCCTTCCCAGAGAGAGTGGGGAGGCCTTGGCACAGGCTGCCCAGGGAGGGGGTGGAGGCAGCATCCCTGGAGGGGTTCAACACCCGGGCAGCCAGGGGGTTTGAGGAGCTGGGGTGGTGGTTGGGGGTTGGAGGGTGGACGGTTGGACTGGATGATCCTGAAGGTCTTTTCCAACCCTGATGACTCTCTGACTCTGTGATTCTGTGAGCTGGGGAGATGTCAGACACTGATTAACAACAGAGACAGCTCAGGGCACCTGGAGGATCATCTGTGAGCAGGGAAACAGGGGAGACTGCTCCTGGTGGGAGAGATGAGAGATCATCCAGGACCTGAGTCACTGCCTTCTCTCAGTGATGGGGATGTGGCAGGGTCCTCCTCCTGGGGGCTGTGAGGTTGTCCTCCTGATGCTCAAGATGACCTGTGTGAGGAAAGGCTGAGGGTGCTGGGGCTGGAGAGGAGAAGGCTGAGAGGGATCTCGCTGCCTGTAAATATCTGAGGGGTGGGGGTCAAGAGGAGGGGGCCAGGCTCTTCTCAGTGGTGCCCAGGAACAGGACAGGGAATCAGCTGGAACAGGGGAAGTTCCACCTCAATGGGAGGGGAAGCTTCTTCCCTGGGAGGGTGACAGAGCCCTGGAAGAGGCTCCCATGCCTGTGGGAGCAGCCAGTGCCCAGCTCTCTGCCCATCCTGGCTCTGAAGAGTCTAACCTTGACTTCCAGACTGTCTGTCAGAAGACGAGAGCAGGCACTGCAGCTTACGGCGCTGCCACCAGAGCTCTGAAAGCCATCAGCAAGGTGAGGTCCCTCTACCACCTCCCCTCTCCTCTTCCCGGGTCATTGCTGTGGCCCCTGCTGTTCCTTCCCCTCCTGACATCACTTCACTGGAGGTTTCTCTGCTCCTAAGTCGCTGCTGGGTGGAGATGGCTTCTCCCACCGCCCCTTCTTCACCTCATCTTGGGGGTTTGGATGTTGGCCCCCTCGCTGGCCGATCCTTTCTCCTTCCCTCTGCTCTCGTCTTCTCCATCCAGCGGGGGAACGGAGCACACGACCCCCCTGAGCTCCTGTCCTGCTCTCTGCCTGTCTGATGGTCATCCTGCTGTCCTCACCTCCTCTCCTCAGGTGATGAGTTCTCCCTCTTCTCATTGCTCCCCCATGAGTGTTGGTCCTTCTGTTTCCCTGTGGTTCTTCCTGGAGATCTGGGTGGTTGGATGGGGCTCTGGGCACCCTGGCACCGTGGCAGGGGGTTGGCACTGGGGGAGCTCTGAGCTCCCTTCCAACCCAACCCAACCCAACCAACCCAACCCAACCCAACCCAACCCAGGCTGGGATCTCCCGTGCCAGAAGAACCTCCAGCTGCCCGTCCCCAAACCTCTGTTGGGATGCAGCTGTCTCTGCCATCGTGGGAAGCAGGGCTGACCCTTCACTGTGCCCTCCCTGCCATCCTCACCCTCCCTGACACTGTTTTTCTGTCTCCAGCTGGTTAAGAGATGCAACGAGGGCGCTCGCGCTATGGAGAGGACAGAGCAGATGTTCACCCTGCAGCAACAGCTGGAGTTCGGGAAGAAGAAGGTGAGGGCTTGTGGAAGTGGTGGTGGGGCAACTGAGATGCTGAGGAAGCCTGGCCCAGCTGGAGCATCCCCACTCCATGCACTGGTTGGGTTGTCCTGCTCTTACAACTCCAGCACCTATTGTTGGGCACTCACCCTGTCAGCATGGAGACCCCATCAGAGTAGCCTGAGGTCCCTCAGAACCCTTCGTTTTCTCCTCTGCCCCTCTTGGAGCTCCTGTCTCCTGCACACGGGGTGGGGAGAGCTGGCCTTGGACACCTCCAGGGAGGGGGCAGCCACAGCCTCTCCGGGCAGTTGATTCCAGAGTCTCTCCATCCTTGTACTTGGATGACTGGAGTCATCCTTGACTCTCTTTGCCCTGATGGACCCTAAGCCAAGCCTCTGCCCTGCTCCTTCCAGCCCTTCCCGCTGATCTCCGCATCCCGCTGGCTGCTGAAGCGGGGGGAGCTCTACCTGCTGCTCTCTGAAGAAGGTGGCATCTTCCGCCGAGGTGCCGGCAGGCTCTGCTACCTCTTCTCCTTCAACGACGTCCTCATCATAACCAAGAAGAAGAGGTGAGGCTTGGCCAGGGCCTTTCAGGGAGGGGTTTCCTCCTCAGATCTCATCCGGATCTCCCCTCTTTCAACTTAAAGCCATTACCCCTGTCCTATAGCTCTCGTAAAAAGCCCCTCTCCAGCTCTCGGGGAGCCCCTTCAGGTGCTGGAAGCTGCTCTAAGGTCCCCCAGAGCCTCCTCTTCTCCAGGCTGACCAGCCCCAGCTCCCTCAGCCTGTCCCCAGAGCAGAGGGGGAGCTGGTGGCCAGTGAGTCCAGGGAGCCACATGCCACCCCACATCCTCAGCGCTCGGTGCCTCTCACTCCATGGGGCTCTGAGCTGGTGGCAGGAGGCCGTTTGACCCCAACCCGAAGCATCCTCTTCCCCATCCTTGCTGCAGCGAGGAGAGCTACACCGTCATGAACTATGCCACGCTGGACCAGCTCACGGTGGAGAAGATGGAGAGCACAGACCCCCCTTCCCCTCCTCCTGGGAAGAGCGGGAGCTCCGGCACAGCCCGCGGGGCTGCTGGCTACCTGCTGCGGGTGGTGATGGAGAGGGACAGCGAGGGCCGGCGGGAGGAGATCGTGCTGTCAGCAGAGACCCTGTGAGTGACTCCACGGGGTGCTCGGTCCTGCCTGTGCTCTGGGAACCCCTTTCCCTCCCTCCTCTCCCTAGAAAGGGTGATCTCTGTGGGCTTTTCCTCTTGCTCTCTCAATGTCCATCGTATTCCCATCCCAATCCCATCCCATTCCCATATAATCCTTCCCCTCTCCCAGTCTGCTGCTCCAGCCCCGATTCCCTTCCCCGTGCTGGGGCTCACAAGGACTTTCCCCCTCCAGGAGTGACCGAGCCCGATGGATCACGGCGCTGATGCACAGGGAGAAGGAGCAGCCTGACCCCACTCCGAAAGGAGGTACCGACGTGCTGGGGGCTGGGGCTGCAGGGGTTAGGGGCTGCCCTAGAGCAGGGGCATTCGTGGGGCTCTCCCTGTTGTGTCCGCGTGGCCAACAGGGCCAGAGGGCTCCTGGGCTGCATCAGGAAAAGTGGGTCCAGCTGGTCTGGGTGGGGGGTCTCTCCTCTGCCCTGGTAAGATCACACCTGGGGTACTGAGCTCCTGAGTTCAAGAGAGACAGGAGAGAGACCAGCAGAGGGCTGGGAGGATGAGGAAGGGACTCGAGCATCTCTCCTGTGAGGAAAGACTCAGAGACTGGGGCTGTTCTGCCTGGAGAGGAGAAGGTTGAGGGGGATCTCAGTGCTGTCTGTAAATATCTGAGGGGTGGGGGTCAAGAGGAGGGGGCCAGGCTCTTCTCGCTGGTGCCCAGGAACAGGACAGGGGATCAGCTGGAAGATGGGAAGTTCCGTCTCAACGGGAGGGGAAACTTCTCTCCTCTTGAGGTGACAGAGCCCTGGCCCAGGCTGCCCAGAGAGGCTGGGGAGTCTCTGCTCTGGAGACTTTCAACCCCCCCTGGATGTTCCTGTGTGACCTGACCTAGGGGCTCCTGCTCTGGCAGGGGGGTGATGTCCAGAGGTCCCTTCCAAGCCCTGGCATTCCATGATTCCATGGTTCTATGATCCATTCCAGGGGATAGAGAGACAGGCTCAGGGTAGCTCTCCCCATTATCAGTCACAGCCATCCCTGGGGCCATTCCCTCTTCCCTCGGAGGAACAAGGACATTCCAGGACATTCCAGGGCTGCCTCAGGCTCTTCAAGCAGAGATTTGGCTTCTCCATCCCACATTCTTGGAGGGAGTAGAGGAGAGATGAGGAGCAGGGAGAGGAGGGGGATGGAGCTGTGAAGCCAAACGTGGTGGGAGCCAGGCTGGGGCAGCATCTCCTGGCCAGAACCATCTCACTGGGTCCCTGTGTCCTCTGCAGAGCTGAGCCAGGTGGAGATCACCCACCCCTACATGGCCAAGCAGGCCGATGAGATGTCCCTGCAGCAAGCTGACGTCGTGCTGGTGCTGGGTGGAGAGGACGGTAGGTGCTGGCGTCTGGGGGGGATCTGTGACCGTGAGTGGAGCAGCTGGGAGGGGGGGAAAAGCTTCAGTGATCCCAGTAACTGGGATTTTAGGACCTGTCAGGAGTTTCCCTGGAGATCTGAGGTCTGTGCTGGTTGCTGTGGCTGTGTCCCAGCAGATGACAGCAGGTCCCCTGAGGCTGATGGAGGTGGCAGACTGGGTTGGGTTGGGAGGGAGCTCAGAGCTTCCCCCAGTGCCAGGGGGCAGCGACACCTCTCAGGCTGCCCAGAGCTCCATCCAACCTGGCCTGGGACACTGCCAGGGGTGATGGAGCAGCCACAGCCTCCCTGAGCCTCCACATCCTCCCAGGGAGGGATTTCTGCCTCAGGCTCCCCTCTTTTAGCTTGAACCCAGCCTCCTTGTCCTGCCATCAGAGTCCCTGGTCAGAAGTCCCTCTCCAGCTTCCCTGTAGCCCCTGCAGGGACTGGGAGCTGCTCTAAGGTCCCTCAGGAGCCTTCCATCCTCCAGGTTGAACAGCCCCAACTCCCTCAGCCTGTCCCTGGAGCAGAGTGGCTCCAGCCCTCTGATCATCCTCATGGCCTCGTCTGGACTCATCCCTACAGCTCCAGGTCCTTCTTGTATTGAGGCCTCCGTTTCCCTCAGATGAGAGGGAGAGAGAGAAATGAACCCCAGAGCAGGCAGCAGAGCACAGGCATCACCCACAGAGCTCTCCCTGGGCGCCTCTGCTTGACCCTCTGGAGCAGTGCAGCCCTCTCCTCAGTCTCTGCTCTCCCCATCTCCAGGCTGGTGCTGGGGTGAGCGGCTCAGGGACGGTGCCAGGGGCTGGTTCCCTCAGTCCTGTGCCCGGCCGATCACCAGCCGCAGCGCCGTGGAGTGCAACGTGCGACGCATGGAGCGGCTGCGCCTGGAGACCGACGTGTAGGCTGGGACCCCTTGGGAGCCATCGCAGGGGTCTTCAACCCCCCCAGTGGACTGAGACCACAGCCCCGAGGGAGCGTGAGGACTTTCTTCTTGAGTTTCACTCCCCTCGAGCAGCTGCAGCAGCAGAGCTGGTCGATCGGGGCCAGCAGTAGCCGTGGCAGCAGCTCATTAATGGGAGACCTCGGGGTCCTCCTGGCCAGCAGCTCTGGTGACCTGGAAGAGGCGTCAAGAAGCAGCCACGGTACTGGCTGCAGGGACAAGGCTGAGCTCTGGGCTCTGCACTGCAGCTCCTGCTGCTGTCTCGGTCCCTTTGGACTGGGCTCATCTTGTGTGGGAAGACCCAGGCACAGGGAGAACCCATCCCAGTGAAGCAACTCCAATCCCAGGAGCTTCTCCTCCACTCAGATTTCCCCTCCTGTTTATGTTTTGAGCTTCTTTTCCTTTCCCCACCCTGCTGTGAGCAGAGCCACGACCTCAGCAGGGTGAGGGTGATGCCAACCCTCCGTGGGCTAAACCTGCAGAGGGCAGGGGCTGGTGCTGTTGGATTGTTCTCGTGGAGCCAGGTGTGGGATGGTCCAGCCAGAGGGAAGTGATTTCCAAGCCAGGAGCATGAGGAGCAGCAGTGCTGCAGCTCCCAGCTCAGGCAAGAAGGGTTGGGATCACCCCTGGCACTGCTGGCCTGAGCCCCTTGGGATTGACTGATAAAGGAGTCACTGGATGAGCCATCAACTCTTGGGTGCCAGTGAAACTCGTGTTCTCCTTGCCCAGAAGAATCCCAGACTGGTTGGGTTGGAAGGGAGCTCAGAGCTCACCCAGTGCCAACCCTCTGCCTTGGGCAGCAGCACCTCTCACCAGCCCAGGGTGCCCAGAGTCCCATCCAACCTGGCCTGGGACACTGCCAGGGATGGAGCAGCCACAGCCTCCCTGGGCAACCTGGTCCAGGGCCTCAGCAGCCTCTCAGGGAGGGATTTCTGCCTCAGATCTCAGCTCAGTCTGGATGGGATCCAGAAGGAGAGGAGATGGGATCCAGAAAGGGAGGAGATGGGATCCAGAAGGAGAGGAGATGGGATCCAGAAAGGGAGGCGATGCAATTGAATAAGAGAGAGACAGCGAGAAGAGGGACAATGTGATTGTCTGGGGGGACTCGTAGGATCCATCCCGGGCACTTAGCACATGGGCACCACTTTCCTTCTCAATCTCACCCCACCCCACCCCACCTTCATGACCCCCTTTGGGTCCTTCATGAACAGATGGGGAGCTAAGCCCCAACAATACTGTTAGGGGAAAGAATCAGCCCCTCTCAACCCCCCTGCCCCCTAAGAAACCAGGATGAGGGCTGCACGGATGAAACCAAACCCCACCAGGACAAACAACTCCTTTATTGTTTTCATCTTGGCCCCTGGGGGGGGACAATTTAAAGGCCAAGCTCCGGGATGGAACCATCCCAGCTCCTTCTGAGCTCCTGGTTGCTTCTGACAGCAGGAGCTCTGGGCAAGGTGGGTGGGTGGGTTGGGGGTCTCTGCCCCCAGAGGTTTGTGCAAATCCCTGAAGGGGCTCGGATGGGCTTGAGGAGGCCATGGAGATGCCCAGTGCTGCAGGTGGCAGCCAAGGCTTTGCTGTGATTCTATAGCCGCTTGGCCGTTCCTTCGGCCGCCATCCCCTCTCCAGCTCCTCCTGCCAGCCGGGGTGGATGAGCACCGCGGGGCCAGGGCTGGGGTGAAACCAGAGACAGGGCCAGTGTGTGGCCACAGTCTGCGACTAGTAGAGTTCAGTCGGGGGTCCTCTTCGGTGAAGTAGTCCACATGGGCTGAGCAGACTGGGTTGAGGGTTGGACTGGATGATCTTGGAGGTCCCTTCCAACCTTAATGATTCCATGGCCGGATTGGGTTGAGGGTTGGACTGGATGATCTTGGAGGTCCCTTCCATCCTTAGAAACCAGCGCCTGACCCCTCCAGCAGAGCTCTCGTCAAGGACTGGTCACTACAACTTGCAGATGTGGCACTAGGAACCAACATCTGCTGGGGTTGGGGTGGTGGTTTGACTGGGGTTGATGGTCATGGAGTTCTCTTTCAACCTTTATTCTATGGTGGCATTGGGGTCATGGTTGGACTGGATGACCCTGGAGGTCTATTCCAACCTTAATGATTCCATGATGGGGTTGAGGGTTGGACTGGATGATCCTGGAGGTCTCTTCCAACCCTAATGATTCCATGATGGGGTTGGGTTGATGGTTGGACTGGATGATCCTGGAGGTCTCTTCCAACCTTACTGATTCTATATTGAGGTTGGACTGAATGATCCTAGAGGTCTCTTCCAACCTTATGAATTCCATGACAGCATCATCCATCCTGGAACCGTCAGCTGGAGGCCCCAGCCTCATGCTGCCAGAGGCAGAGGGGGCTGCGGGTGAGCACCAGAGCCCCCCAGCAAGTGGGGATTTACAAGAAAAGACTTGGAAATTGCAATGAACTGAAGAATAATAAAACTCAGTCAGTGAGGGATGAGCTCAGGAGCTCAGGAGAGCCAGGCACGCTCAGCCATCAGTTCTGACAGCAGCCTGTGCAGCTGCCCATAAATATTGTCACATAAATACTTGGTTTGGACCGGGACTTCAGCCCCCTCCCCTTCACACGCAGCACCCAAACGATGAAGGACAGCAATTCGCTGTCAAAGTCCTCTGGCCAGAAGCAGTCGGTTCTGAACCGGTCCTGCTGGTGTGGGGCTCTAGGCTGTGCTGGGGTGGGAGCTGTTGCCCCCCATGGTGTGCCCGAGGCCAGCCCAGTGCCATGGCGGTGAGCTGGCTGTGCTCGGCCTCGCTCAGGCAGCGCCGGTTGGTGAGAGTCACTCGTGGGGCTGCTAACGGGTCGCTGGTTTCTCTAGGTGGCTGCTGCTGGCACCAAGGGAGCGCTGCTGGACCTAGTGCTGGGCTGGCCGGGGTCTCCCCTGGGGTGGAGGCAGGATGCTGGGCGCCGGGGGCTGCAGGGCTGCAAGGGAAGCCAAGATGGGTCAGTGGGCTACAGAGCAAGGAGATACCACAGGGCTGAGCCCCCAGCACTGGAGGAGGTGAGCGGGGAGCCCTGGCTCTGCTCTGCAGCCACAGTGGATGTCACTTTTAGGGGGGCTGCCTGCAGCCAGGGTCTGTCACTGACCTGGGGACGGGGAGGGCTGCTCAGCTGATGGCAGCAGAGATGTCCCACCTGCAAAGCAAGGCAGTCCTGCCTGAGCCAGCTCTGAGGCAGCAGCAGGGGATGGGCAGGAATCCTGCTGACCTTGGAGGTCTCTTCCAGCCCGAACGATTCTATGACTAGGGCCTGCGGGGTGTGCACCCTGGCCAGTGCACGGGCCCACTTGTCCCCCTGGGTTTTGCCATGGGGTGGGTGGGATTAGGCTACCAAAGAGCTTTTCATGGCACTCAGCAGGTTTCCACGAGCTGCCATAAAACCTCCCAGTTCATCCCAGTAGGGACAAGGCAGGTGCTGCACGATGCAACTGGTTTTAGCTGGGCACCACAGATCCCTTTGCAGCAGCTGCTGAGGCTCCAGGGATCCTCCACGGATGAGGACTCCCCCGTCACTGCCAAGGTGAGTCCCAGCCGTTACCTTCCCGACACGTCGCTCCCGTGTGCCCGTTCAGACAGAGGCACTGGCCGTTCTGGGCGTTGCAGTAGGAGCTTGGGGCACACTGGCACAGCAGGCTGCAGTCGGGGCCGTACCTGGTGGGCTGGCAGTCTGGGGAGAGGGACAGAGAGGGGCTCAGAGGCTGCAGGCTCAGGCTGATGTGATGCTCAGACATTTCCCTGCACCAAAGGGTGAAGGCAGAGAGATTTGTGCCTCCTCCAGCCCCACCAGCCTGGGTGATGCCAGACACTGGAGCATCCCAAAGCCAGGGAGGCTGTGGCTGCTCCATCCCTGGCAGTGTCCCAGGCCAGGTTGGATGGGGCTGGGGGCACCCTGCTCTGGTGAGAGGTGTCGCTGCCCATGACAGAGGGGTTGGAGCTGGGGGAGCTCTGAGGTCCCTCCCAACCCAACCCAGTCTGTGCTTCTGTGATTCCTCCTGTATTTGAGCCTCAGCCTTTTGACTCTGTCAGTCCCAGGACTCTGGGGGTTGGGGGGGCTGCTGTTCCTCTCAGGTCTGGCTACAGATAGAGGATGGAGAGGTGATGTCCCCCAGAAAACCCCCTCCCATAAGTCTTGAGCTCCAATAAAACAGGGTTTGCATCCAGTTCATCATCAAACGTGTTGGGCAGGAAGGAGCCTTTACAGGTCATCTCATCCAACCAGGCTTCCAGCCTCCTCTCAAAGCCCCTTTCCCCCCTCCCCGAGCAGTGGCTCAACTCACCCAACTCGCACTTGGGGCCAGTTTTGCCAGGGGGGCAGAGGCACCGTCCCGTGCCCGGGTCACAGGACACGTTGCCAACGCAGGCACAGAGCTGCCGGCACCCCTCTCCGTACCTCCCGACGCCGCAGCCTGTTTCGAGGGGTGAGATAGGGCACCTGCACCTCAGTATTCTACTGCCCCCCCAGGGATTCAGGAGGAGGAGGAGGAGGAGGAGGGGGGTACCTGTCTGGCAGCGCTCGCCGGTCCGCCCCGCAGGACAGTGGCAGTGGCCGGTGGCCGGGTCACAGCTGGCTCCGTGCTCGCAGTCACAGCGCTCCCGACACCCAGAGCCATGGAAACCCGGGGGACAACCTGGGATGGAGCAGCGATGGGGTGACTGCAGGCTCAGCTCTAGTCTCCCCTCATTCCTATGGCCCTGAGTTCTGCACAGGGTGTAGGACACCCAGCATCACCCTCACACAGGTCAGGGTGATGGCCCAGCAGGACTCACGGTGCTCGCACAGGGGTCCGTAGTGCCCTGCAGGGCAGCGACAGGCTCCTGTCCCTGCATCACAGCTGGCGTTGAGGAGGCAGGGGCAGCGCTGCTGGCAGTTGGCCCCGTATGATCCCGGTGGGCATTCTGCAGGGGAGATCATAGAATCGTTGGGTTGGAAGGGACCTCCAAAGTCCAACCCCCCTGCACCAATCAGGGCCAGCACTCATCAGCCCAGGTTGCCCAGAGCCCCAGCCAGCGTGAGCTTGAATGGCTCCAGGGATGGGGCCTCCAGCCCCTCTCTGGGCAGCCTGGTCCAGGGATCCCCCATCCCCAGATCCCAGCCCTTGTTCCTCCTGTCCAGCCTCACTCTGCCCTTTTCCAGCTCCAAACCAGGACCCCTCATCCTCTCGTCCCCTGCCCTTGGGAACAGCCTTCCCCAGCCTCCTGACAGCCCCTGTCAGGGGTTGGAAGGTCACTAGAAGGTCCCCCCAGAGCCTTCTCCTCCTCTTCAGGCTGAACAACCTCAACTCCCTCAGTCTGTCCCCAGAGCAGAGGGGCTCCAGCCCTTTGAGCATCCTCATGGCCTCCTCTGGACTCGCTCCAACAGCTCCTCATCCTTCTGGTGCTGGAGGCTCCAGAGCTGGATGCAGAACTCTAGGTGAGTTGCCACCAGGGCAGAGCAGAGGGGCAGGATCCCCTCTCTTGATCTGATGCAGCCCAGGATGCTGTTGGCCCTCTGGGCTCCAGCTGCACACTGGCAGTTCATGCCCAACATTTCATCCATGGTTCCCCCAAGTCTCTTTTCCACATGGAGCTGCTCAGTGACCTGAGACTCAGCCCTGACCCTGTTCCTGCACTTCAGAGGGTCCTAAGATGCCAAGACCCAGTCTGCAACACAGGACAAAGCAAACAAGTCAGTCCTACCTAATTCACAGGATTTCCCTATCCAGCCGGGTGGACACGAGCAGGAGCCATCGGCGGCGTCACACTGCCCACCGTTGAGGCAGGAGCAGCTCTGCTGGCAGCCCAGCCCATAGCGGTGCTTCTCACAGGCTGTGGGACGAGAGGAGGTGGCACAGGCAGATCCTTTTCCAACCCACTGCTGAAATGACCCCAGACCCCAGTGCACAGCCCTGCAGCTAACATCCGCCTTGAGTTACAGCATCATCCAGGTTGGAGGAGACCTCCAAGCTCATCCAGTCCAACCGTCACCCCAACCCCACCCTGCCCACTCAACCCTGTCCCCCAGGGCCACAGCTACTTGGTGTTTGAACCCCTCTAGGGACAGTGACTCCCCCTCCCTGGGCAGCCTGTTCCAACCCCTGAGCACTCTGTCAGGGAAGAGATTCTCCTGATGGCCAACCTAACCCTCCTTGGGGCCGTTTGCTCTTGTCCTATTGCTGGTGACTGGGGAGAAGAGACTGACCCCTTCAACTCTCTACCCTCCTCTCAGGTAGCTGTAGAGAGCAGTGAGGTCTCCCCTCAGCCTTCTCTTCTCCTGACTACCCAGCCCCAGCTCCCTCAGCCTCTCCCCATCAGCGCTGTTCTCCAGGCCCTTCCCCAGCTCCATTGCCCTCCTCTGCACCCACCCCAGCCCCTCAGTGTCCTTCTTGTACTGAGGTGCCCAGAACTGAGCCCAGTACTGGAGATGAGGCCTCACCAGTGCCCAGTAGAGGGGGACAATCACCTCTCTGGTCCTGCTGGCCACTCTAGTGTTGATGCAGGTCAGGATGCTGTTGGCCTTCTTGGCCACCTAGGCACTCACTGGTTCAAGTTCAGCCAGTACCAGGCCCTTTTCCACTCACCTTGCTCACAGGTGGGACCAGCTCTTCCAGGTGGGCAGATGCAGTCTCCAGTGACAGGGTGACAGGTGGCACCGTGCCCACAGGAACACAGCCCAGCACAGTCCTTGCCATAGCGCCCAGCAGGGCATCCTGGAGGGACACAAAGCTTGAGTGGCCTCTGGCACACCATGGCTGAAGGATACCAGAGCAGAGCAGCAGGGGAGGTGGAACAGGAAAAGAACAGGTTTCTCAGAGCCCCAGCCAGCCTGAGCTTGAACGGCTCAAGGGATGGGGCCTCCAGCCCCTCTCTGGGCAGCCTGGTCCAGGGATCCCCCCACCCTCAGATCCCAGCCCTTGTTCCTCCTGTCCAGCCTCACTCTGCCCTTTTCCAGCTTCAAACCAGGACCCCTCATCCTATCATTCCCTGCCCTTGGGAACAGCCTTCCCCAGCCTCCTGACAGCCCCTTTCAGGGATGGGAAGGTCGCTACAGTCCCTCCAAGCCCACTCAGCTCACCTCCATCCCATTGGTACTCACCAACCCTGCAGTCAGCACCGATGAAGCCAGGGGGACAGTGACACATCCCCGTGGCAGCATCACACTGGGCACCATTCTGGCACTTGCAGGGCTGCTGGCAGTTGCGGCCATACCAGCCCGGGGAGCACCCTGTGGGGGGGACAGAGCAGCAACAACCTCAGTGCCTGGAAAGTGAAGAAACAAGAGCCAACCACTCTGGACAAACCCTCAGGCTGCTTGTGATGGTTGGAGACACCTCTGCTGCTGCTCTCACGGGGTGAGCCCTGACCCTGCAGCGTGTGACAGCAGGGTGTCTGTTTCTACAACCCCACTAGACCCTTGGAATGTGGGAGACAGGCTCTTTCTCTCCTCTCACTCACTGCCGAGTGGCCGTCTCCTGCTCCACAGAGCTGGTGAAAGAGAATCCATCTCCCACCTCTCTTCCATTTCTCTCTCCCAGAAGAGCAGGATTGGGGGTTCTGTGATTTAGGAGGGGGGGGAAAGGTTGGGGGAGAAGCCTTGGCCAGACAGGCACTGGGCTCTACCAACACTGCAGTTTTCCATTCATAGCTCCTAACCCTTCCTCTAGTCTCTCTGTTCATTGCTTTACTCCAATACCCCCTGGTTTGATCTCCTGTTTTCATGATCCCGAGGAATCCAAACAGCCACCACGTCCCAGCACCTACAGGGTGGCTGCCAAGATGATGGTGAGGGGCCAAGGCGGTGGGCAAACAGGTGCCTGGGCAGACTGAGCTCCTGGGTGCAGAGCAGACCAAGACTCAGCAGACTCACCCAGCTGGCAGTCAGGTCCGTGGAAGCCAGGGGCACAGATGCACATCCCGGTGACTGGGTGACACTCCTGGGTGGCTCCAGCACACTGGCAGATGTGGGCACAGCCCTCACCGAAGGTCCCTGGCAGGCAGGCTGGCAGGAGAGAGGGCATCGAGGTGACTCAGGTTGGTTTAGCTGGACCATCTGCAGAGATGATCCAAGGGCTGAAGCACCTCTGCTCTGAGGACAGCCTGAGGGAGCTGGGGCTGTTCAGCCTGGAGAAGACTCCAGGGGGACCTCAGAGCTGCCCTCCAGTCGCTGAAGGGAACCTCCAGGAAGGCTGCAGAGGGACTTTTCCCAAGGGGATCCAGTGACAGGACAAGGGGAAAGGGTTTGGAACTGAAAGAGAGGAGGGTCAGACTGGATCTGAAGGAGAAGTTCTTCATTGCCAGGGTGGAGAGACCGGAGAGGCTGTGGCTGCCCCCTCCCTGGAGGTGTTCAAGTCCAGGTTGGATGAGGCCTTGAGCAACCAAGTCTGGTTGAGCAGCTGGCAGG
This sequence comes from Upupa epops, assembly GCA_013397515.1. Lineage (NCBI taxonomy): Eukaryota > Metazoa > Chordata > Aves > Bucerotiformes > Upupidae > Upupa > Upupa epops. The sequence goes on along the minus strand of VZRI01005819.1, from coordinate 65,415 downwards.
AGGATGGAGTGTCTGAGCTCCGAGATCCCTCTCAACCTGGGATTCTTGGATCCCTCTCCTCTGTGCGAGGAACTTTCCCCCCCCCCTTTCTATTTTTAAACCAAGATTTAGGCAGCTTTTTATGACAGTGAAAGTCCTCTGCCACCCATAACCCAAAGGCATCCACACACAGATGCTTCTTCAATCCAGGAAAGACAGGGATTGAAAAGAAAACCCAGGACTTGAAGGCATTATGTGCCCTGGGCAATCCCCACCCTCCTGCTCCCACACAGACATCCTGATACCCTGCTGTCCGCTGGGTGAGGAATGCACTCACACGCCTCTGGCTCTCCCAGACCTGCTCATATCTCCAGGAGCTCCTTTTCAGAGTGATTTATGGCTAATCCCCTGGATACAGCCCTGAGTTCCCACTTGGCTCCCTCTGCTTTGCTAACACTCCGCAGGCATTTGCCCAGCTGCCAGAGCCTGGGCTGCTCCTTGGCACCGCTCACTCCAGGGATTTGTGTTCCCGTGTTTTTTTTCCCTACAGCTGGAATCACAGAATCAAGGAGGTTGGAAAAGACCTTCAAGATCACCCAGTCCAATCATCGGCCCTACAACCCCCAAGCACTACCCCAGCTCCTCAAACACCCTGGCTGCCCGGTTGTTGAGCCCCTGCAGGGATGCTGCCTCCACCCCCTCCCCGGGCAGCCTGTGCCAGGGCCTCCCCACTCTTCCTGGGAAGTTTTTCTTGAGATCCAACCTGACCCTCCCCTGGCACAGCCTGACCCCAGTTCCTCTGCTCCTATTGCCAGTCCCTAGAGAGAAGAGGCCAACCCCTACCTCACCCCAACCTCCCTTCAGGTAGTTGTAGAGAGCAGTGAGGTCTGCCCTCAGCCTCCCTCCTCTTCTCGAAGCTGAACAGCCCCAGCTCCCTCAGCCTCTCTTCATTAGCCCTGTTCTCCAGACCCCTATTGAGCCCAGTTGCCCTCCTCTGCCTCCTCTCTGGCACCTCCGTGTCCTTCCAGTCCTGTGATGCCCAAACTGCCCCCAGTACTAGAGTTGCAGCCTCACCAGGACCCAGTTTCTTAACCCATCCTGCACCCAGAACCTCCCTCCTCCATACGTGTTTCGCAGCTGGCACCGGTGAAGCCTGGAGGGCAGCCGCAGCGGCCGCTGATGTGGTGGCAGGGCACTCCCCGGGGACAGGAGCAGTGGCTGGCACAGTTCTTCCCGAAGGAACCCGGCAGGCAGGCTGCGAGAGAACAAGGAGATGGGTGTCTGCTGTCACCAGCGTGTCCTGTGGTTGCTGTTTTGCCCCAAAGGCAGGAAGCTCCTCAAAACATTCAGCCACAACTCCTGAGTCCTGTTAACAGTGGAGATTCCCTTCTTCCCAAGCCTGGGAAGAAGCTGTGGGTACCTGTAACCATGAGGAGATGGAACTGGGGCTGAATGCATGAAGAGATGGAATTGGGGCTGAAACTGTGAGGAGATGGATGGGGCTGAATCCATGAGGAGATGGGATTGGGGCTGAATCCATGAGGAGATGGATGGGGCTGAATCCATGAGGAGATGGAATTGGGGCTGAACCCAGGAGGAGATGGATGGGGCTGAACCCATGAGGAGATGGGATTGGGGCTGAACCCAGGAGGAGATGGATGGGGCTGAATCCATGAGGAGAATAAAGGGGTTGAACCCATGAGGAGATGGATGGGGCTGAATCCATGAGGAGATGGGATTGGGACTGAACCCAGGAGGAGATGGATGGGGCTGAATCCATGAGGAGAATAAAGGGGTTGAACCCACGAGGAGATGGATACTCTCACCTTTCTCACAGCGCCGGCCCCTCCAGCCGCTGGGGCAATCGCAAGCACCAGTAACGTGGTGGCAGGAGATGTTGGCCCCGCAGTCACAGTGCTCTTCACAGCGGGATCCAAACAGCCCCTCGGGACAAGCTGCAGAGATGGGAACAGGGGAGAAGCAACCAGTTACAGACACACAGTGCTGTGGGTCTCTCTTCATTGCATTGCATGTGTGGCTGCACCTCATGGCACCCATGGCATGGGAAACCATGGCATGATGTGGGAAATCAGGGAATGGTGTGGAGAAACACAGAGTCACAGAACAATCCTGGTTGGAAAGGAGCTCCCAGCTCCCCCAGTCCAACCATCCCCACCCCAACACAAACCCTCAGTCCCTGAGAGACTGACAAACACAACCTGACCCCCTCCCTGCTGCCACTCGAGCAGGGAAGGAAGCACCATGGCTACACGGTTCTTCAACACCTCCAGGCAGGGGGACTCCACCACCTCCCTGGGAAGGCCCTGCCAGTGCCCAACCACTCTGGCTGCAGAGAATCTCTGCCTCAGATCCAGTCTGACCCTCCCCTGCCTCAACTGCAGAGCAGTGCCCCTGCTGCTGTCAGCAGGCACCAAGGAGAAGAGGCCAACAGCCACCCCTCCACAGCCTCCCTGCAGGGAGGTCCCCCCTCAGCCTCCTCTTCTCCAAACTCACCCTGCCCAGCTCCCTCAGCCTCTTCTCACACAACTGGTTCTCTGAACCCCTCCTGAGCTGGGTAGCTCTGCTCTGCACCCGTTCCAGCATCTCCCTGTCTTTCCTATCATGAGGGGCCCAGAACTGAACGCAGTGCTCGAGAGGAGCCCTCATGGGCCAAGTCCAAGGGCAAGAGACCATCACTTCTGCTGCCCATGCTCTTCCTGACCCAGGCCAGGATGCTGTTGGCCTTCTTGGCCACCTGCATACCCTGCTGGCTCCTCTGAAGCCGGCTGTCTGCCAGCACCCCCAGGTCCTGTTCTGCTGGGCAGCTTTCGTACCCCTCACCCCCCAGCCTGGAGCGGTGCCTGGGGCTGGTGTGACCGCAGCGCAGGACCTGGCACACTTGGCTTAGGAATCATCATGGCATGGAGAGGGAATTTATGGCTTGGCTTGGGAAATCGTGGCATGGGGAATCATGGCTAGGAGTGGGAAATTGCACTTGCCAGGAGCACGAGCACTGGGTCTTGGACGTGATGACCCCTGGAGCTCCCTTCCAACCCCTAATGCTCTGTGAGGACCCGTGTGAGCAGCCCAGCAGCAGTGTGAGCTGAGGGCTGGACTCGGTGCCAAGCCTGGGCTGCCAGCCGACCTGTTCCCAGCCTCTGCCAGCCCAGACACTGCAGGCAGGAGGAAACCTGAGAGCCTTCTGATGTGGCTGATGGCAGAAATAGCTGCTCCCTGGTGCCAGACGGCAGCAGACGATGATGGCACCGGGCTAAGCCCAGCCTTTCACACCCTACTACAAGGACTACACGAGGCTGAGCAGTCGTGACCCCTGAAAGGGGAGAAGCCTGTGGAGATTGATGCTCGATGAAGCCTCTCCTGCTGCTCTCAGGAAGAGCAAGAGCCTTTTCAACACTTCCTCATAGCAGGGGGAATGCCAGGGCGTGGGTTCCCTTTAGAGATAAGGGTTGCACAGGAGCCTGCGGTGCCAGATGGGATTTGGCTGGGATTTAGGGCTGGAGACAGGAAATCAGGGTCAACAGAATCAGGCCAGATAGAGGGAAGAGTGGACTGGGAAGGAGATGATCTTGGCTTCCTCTTAAAATCAGTGGAGCAAGAGATGGGCTCCACTTGCAAATAGGAGATGGTGGTCTGGAGGAGGGGGGATCGCTGCTCTGTCCTGCCCTGCACCCTGCCCTGCAGCATCCCTGCTCAGAGCTCAGCACTGATGCCTTTGGGGACCCCCCAATCCGCTCCTGCTGCCCCCCTGCACCCCACTCACGGCTCTCGCACTTGGCTCCCGTCCAGCCAGGTTGGCAGAGGCAGTGGCCGCTCCGGCGGTCGCAGAGCCCCCCATGATGGCACTCACAGCGCTGCTGGCAGTTGGCTCCATGCTGGCCCTGGGGACAAGCTGGGGGGAGGCACACGGTGAAACACCCATCCCAATAGCCCTCTCCGTGAAACAAGAGCCCTTCAGCAGCCCTGGGCAAGTTACCCCCCTGCCTCCAGAGGAAAGCTGGTCCCAAACAGGGCAAATCCATGCCAGACCCCATTTCCCAGTGCTACCAGCAGACCACCACTCACCCAGCTCACAGGCCAGACCCATCCAGCCCTCAGGACAAGCGCAGAGCCCCGTGGTGGGGTCACACGTGCCCCCGTTCTGGCAGAGGCAGCGCTGGCGGCAGCTCTTCCCGTAGGAACCTGCTGGGCACACTGTGGGAAAAGCAGCCCAACCATCCCAGTCAGACCCCAGCTCCCACAGCTCTGGGGGGCTGTCAGAGCAAGAGCTGGACGGTCTGCTATGAACTGAAGCCACTAGTGCTTGCACTGAGGAGCTCTCAACACCCTGAGGCTGCTCAGGTAACCACATAGAGACAGCTGGAACTTTATTAGATATTTATTATNGGGATCCCTGGACCAGGCTGCCCAGAGAGGAGATGAATGCTCCATCCCTGGAGCCATTAAAGCTCAGGATGGCTGGGACTCTGGGCAACCTGGTGTGATAAGTGCTGGCCCTGCTTGGTGCTTGTTGAGGCAGCCTGTTCCAGGGATCCTCCACCCTCAGATTCACAAACACTTTCCTCCTGTCCAGCCTCCATCTGTTCTTTTCCAGCTTCAAACCATTCCCCCTCATTCTATCACCCCCTGCCCTATCAAATCATCCTGACCCATGTGTCTGCAGATAGTTCTTCCCTATCCCCTCACACAGCTCTGTTCATCAGACACCATGATGATCTTCTAGATCAACTATTCCAGTAGCTACCCCATGAAAACCTCCCAGAGCTGGCATTTTCAGGGCACGCTGGCACAGGACACAGCCGGGTAGGGTTAGGAGCTGGCCATGAGGTGAGGGTTACCTTGCTGGCACGTGGGGCCCATCCATCCGGCCGCGCAGAGGCATCGGCCGCTGACGTGGTCGCAGGTGGCGTTGTTGAAGCAGCGGCAGGTCTGGCTGCAGTTCTGCCCATAGCTGTTCCCCTGGCAGGCTTGGTGGGAGCAGAAGCGGGCACAACTGTTAGGTAGCAGGATTACACCAGGCAGACTCCTACCAGCCATCCCAGATGGTCTTAATTGGGACAGGGACCAGCACTTTGGTTGCTCTGGGGCAAATAAGAGCTGAGAGCTGAATGGGGATGCTCGTTCTCACCAGTCTTGTGTGATCTGAGCTGCTGGGGAGCTGTTCTGCTGGACCACCGAGCCCCTCATTACATCCCACAGCAATGTGCCCCCATCCCAGCCCCTCTCTCTGAACCCAAAGCCTTCTCTGCTGTACAGAATGCAGAGAAAACAGAGCACACATGGGCTTTGGACACCCAAATCTCTGGGCTGTATGACCTGGAGCATGAGACACCGTGAGGATCTGCAGTGCTCTGTGGAGGGTTGCTCCTGCCTGGATCCTGCAGGATCCTGACCATCCTGCTCCATCCCATCCATCCCATCCTGTCTCATTTCTTCCCATCCTATCTTGTCCCACCCCATCCTATCCTAACCTAACCATCCCATCCTACCCTAACCATCCCATCCTACCCTAACCATCCCATCCTATCCCATCCTACCCCATCCTATCCTAACCATCCCATCCCATCCCATCCCATCCCATCCCATCCCATC
>VZRI01005819.1:22976-59715 GCA_013397515.1 Upupa epops | reverse complement strand
ACCACATCCCATCCCATCCCACCCAGCCCATCCTGTTCCATCCCACCCCATCCTATCCTAACCATCCCATGCTTCCAAACCAACCCATCTTGTCTCAGTCATCACATCCCATCCATCCCATCCCTGGCTTGCAGTGATACCCACCCTGGCCGCAGCGGGGCCCATCCCAGCCAGGGGTACAGTGACACTGGCCCGTTCTGTGGTCGCAGCGGGCGCCGTTGAGGCAGTCGCAGGCTTGCCGGCACTCCAGTCCGTAAAATCCATCAGGACAGGCTGTGGAACACGAGAGAGAGATCCCCACGGAGCTGGAGACCTCCCAGCAGCAAGGAGATGCCTCTGGGTGGCCTCTTTGGCCAATAAAATGCAGCTCCAGTGTGGTGGCTGCCTGGCAGGGGCCATCCCCATGGCAGGGCAGCAGGATGCTGGGTCCTTTATGGATGCTCAAGGGACAGGACAAAGCCTTGATGGAGGAGCAGCGGAACAGAGGAGCTATGGCATCAGGTTTCTGACCACCACAAGACGAAGCAGGAAGCAGAACCCTGCATCCAGGAATCCCCTTGGAGCTGCCACTCCAACACAAACATCTGATTCTTTCCTTTTTCTCCCCAGACCTTTTATCTTCAGATTTAAACCCAGAAATCGAGCAGCTTGCAGACTTGGTTTTCCCCATCCCCAGGGATGTTCAGTGAGGTCAGGATGCAGGGGAGCTGCTGGTGGCAGTTGCTCTGCATGGCAGGCACTTACGGCGCTCACAAAAGGTTCCTCTCCAGCCCGGGCTGCAGGTACAGGCACCGCTGACGTGGTCACAGGCAGCCCCGTTGTCACACTGGCACTGGTGCCGACAGCCCGGCCCGAACGATCCCTCTGGGCACTCTAGTGAGAGGCAAACGAGACTGAGGAGCTTTTCCTTTGCTGGCATCTCTGGGGAGCTACAGGGCATCATGGAGGGAAACTAGAGAGGGGCTGGAGGTCGCATCCCTGGAGCCATTCAAGCTCAGGCTGGCTGGGGCTCTGGGCAACCTGGTCTGGTGAGTGCTGGCCCTGCTTGGTGTAGGGGGTTGGACTGGATGCCCTTTGGAGGTCTCTTCCAACCCAACACAGTCTATGATTCTATGATTCATTAGAGGGGACCTCTGGAAATCATCCAGTCCAACCCCCTGCTAGAGCAGATCCCAGAGGACCAGCACAGGCGGGTTTGGAATGTTCCCAGAGCAGAGACTCCAGAAACTCTCTGGGCAGCCTGGGCCAGGGCTCTGCTACCCTCATNCCCGTTGTCACACTGGCACTGGTGCCGACAGCCCGGCCCGAACGATCCCTCTGGGCACTCTAGTGAGAGGCAAACGAGACTGAGGAGCTTTTCCTTTGCTGGCATCTCTGGGGAGCTACAGGGCATCATGGAGGGAAACTAGAGAGGGGCTGGAGGTCGCATCCCTGGAGCCATTCAAGCTCAGGCTGGCTGGGGCTCTGGGCAACCTGGTCTGGTGAGTGCTGGCCCTGCTTGGTGTAGGGGGTTGGACTGGATGCCCTTTGGAGGTCTCTTCCAACCCAACACAGTCTATGATTCTATGATTCATTAGAGGGGACCTCTGGAAATCATCCAGTCCAACCCCCTGCTAGAGCAGATCCCAGAGGACCAGCACAGGCGGGTTTGGAATGTTCCCAGAGCAGAGACTCCAGAAACTCTCTGGGCAGCCTGGGCCAGGGCTCTGCTACCCTCATTGTGAACAGTTTTCTCCTTCTGTCCAAACTTAATCTCCTCAGTTCCAGTTTAAACCCACTGATTGCTCCTTGTCCTGTGGAGAGGAGGCTGGTCCCACCACCCTGACACTCACCCTTTCGATAGCCATGGGATCATCAAGAGTGGAAAAGACCTTCAAGATCATCAAATCCAACCAGCCACACCACAACCCCCAAGCACTACCCCAGCTCCTCAAACCCCCTGGCTACCCAGTTGTTGAACCCCTCCAGGGATGCTGCCTCCACCCTTCCCTGGGCAGCCTGTGCCAAGGCCTCCCCACTCTTGCTGGGAAGTTTTTCCTCAGATCCAATTGGATCCTCCCCTGGCACAGCCTGACCCCAACTTGACGTGGTGCTCCTAAGCACTGCTGAGATCCCCCCGCAGCCTTCTCCTCTCCTGTCCTTTGATCAAGGTGAAGGTGACCAGGTCCGCACTCACTCTCCTCGCAGCGGCTGCCCCTGTAGCCAGCATTGCAGATGCACTGTCCTGTCTCCACGTGGCAGCTCCCATCGCTGTTGCTGCAGTCGCAGCTGTGGGCACAGCCAGGGCCCCAGCGCCCTGCATCGCAGGCTGAAATACAGGAGGGAAGGAGCTGCCATGGACCCTGCTCCGCTGGGGAGCTGGTTGGGCAGAAGGACCAACCCAGCAGCAGGGTGTTGGGTGTGAATCCACCCTGCAAGCAAAGCCACCTCAGAAAGGCACCCATGGACCAGCAGGACAGAGCGGAGGAACCCAGATGATTTCAGAGAGAGGTTTCTGGCAGAGGCACACAGCACGGAGAGGACGATGAGCAGATGCCAGAGCAGCTTGGGAGTCGCTAAGGAGCTGTAGGGGTGGTACCTCTGTGGCAGTTGTGCCCCATCCAGCCCGGTGCGCAGCTGCACGTCCCCGTCACTGGGTCGCAGTGTCCCTCGTTCCCACAGTCACAGCTCTGCTGGCAGTTGGGGCCGAACCAGCCCGCAGGACACACTGCCAACACAGACACGGGCTCACTGCAACGGGCTGCTGTGACAGCACCAAGGGCTGCCCTTCCTATGGTGGGGCTTCAGCAAGGCCACCAAGAGTGCTGGTGCTCCTCAGCCAACTGCTGGGGACTCAGTTTCACCTCCCTTTCAAGTCACCACTAGCTAGAGGGACTTGGAGAACTCAGCCCATGCCCCAACACGTGAGACCAAGGAGGTGAGTGGGGTGCTCAGCCCTGCTCAGATGAGCGTGGCAGTGCCCAGTCATAAAGTCATAGAATTTCCAATCATTAAGGTTTGAAAAGACCTTCAAGATAATCAGGTCCAACCATCCACCCTACAACCCCCTACCCCAGCTCCTCAAACACCCTGGCTGCCCGGTTGTTGAACCCCTCCAGGGATGCTGCCTCCACCCCCTCCCTGGGCAGCCTGTGCCAAGGCCTCCCCACTCTTGCTGGGAAGAAGTTTGTCCTGAGATCCAACCTGACCCTCCCCTGGCACAGCCTGACCCCAGTTCCTCTGCTCCTATCGCCAGTCCCTAGGAAGAAGAGGCCAACCCCTGGCTCACTGCACCCTCCCTTCAGGTAGTTGTAGGGAGCAGTGAGGTCTCCCCTCAGCCTCCTCTTCTCCAGGCTGAACAGCCCCAGCTCCTTCCGCCTCTCCCCATCAGCTCTGCTCTCCAGACCCCTACCCAGTTGCCCTTCTCTGCCCCCTCTCCAGCACCTTAATGCCCAGTTGATAGGTGGGTGCTCTGCTCGCTACAGCAGGTTCTCTACCCCAACCCAACGGACCCTCAATCCCACTGGAGATGGTGGCCCAGACACAAGGACTCACCATCCTGGCAGCGCTGGCCGGTGTAGCCGGGTGGGCAGCGACAGGTCCCCGTGGCGGCATCGCAGCTCCCGTTGTTGGCACAGTCAGGACAAATCTCCTGACAGCCCAGTCCCCAGCGGCCATCAGGACAGGCTGAGAGAGAGGGAGAGAGGACACAGAGGCATCGGGATCACAGCCCTGAGCTGCTCCCATTCATGCTGTATGGTCTACTGCCCAGCCAAGCTCTTCGGATCAGGATGGCTCTAGAGCAGTGATCTCTTCCAGCTGCTGTAACTCCCTGTCATCAGGCACAAGATTTTCATTTAGGATGAAATGGTTTTCCAGCAGTTAAAGAGGAGCAGGGTGAAGGAAAGGAAAACTACATGGCAGCAAAGAAAAGCTCCTTCCCCAGCAGAGCGTCCTGATCCATCACAGCCTCCTTCCCTATTCCATTCTTTCCTATTGAAGTCTCCTAATCCATCAAAGATTCATTCTCCATCCAACTCTCTTTCCCATCCAACTCTCCTTCCCCAGCCAATCCTTCTCTATCCAACTCTCCTTGGAAATCCAATTCTTTTCTACCCAAATCTCATTCCCTATCCAACTCTTCCCTACCCAGCTCTCCTTCCTTATCCAATCCTTCTCTATCCAACTCTCCTTGGAAATCCAATTCTCCTGTCCCCCACAACTCTCCTGCCCTATCCCATTCTCCTTCCATAATCAATTCTCCTTTCCTATCCAACTCTCCTTCCCTACCCAACTCTCATTCTCTATCCAATTCTTCCCTACCCAACTCTCATTCTCTATCCAACTCTTCCCTACCCAGCTCTCCTTCCCTATCCAATCCTTCTCTATCCAACTCTCCTTGGAAATCCAATTCTCCTTTCCTACACAACTCTCCTTCCCTATCCCATTCTCCTTCCATAACCAACTCTCCTTTCCTATCCAACTCTCCTTCCTTACCCAACTCTCCTGCCCTAACCAACTCTCCTTCCCTATCCAATTCTTCCCTACCCAACTCTCCTTCCCTATCCAATTCTTCCCTACCCAGCTCTCCTTCCCTATCCAATTCTTCCCTACCCAACTCTCCTTCCCTATCCAACTCTCCTTCCCTATCCAATTCTTCCCTATCCAACTCTCCCTGGAAATCCAGTTCTCCTGTCCCACACAACTCCCCTTCCCTATCCCCCTCTCCTTCCCCATCCAACTCTCTTTCCCTGCCTCCTCACCTTGCCCGCAGTCGTGTCCCGTCCAGCCAGGCGGGCAGAGGCACTGCCCCGTGCGCCGATCGCAGGGGGCTCCACCGCAGAGGCAGGACTGCTGGCAGCCGGCCCCGAACGTCCCCGACGGACACTCTGTGCCAAGAGAACAGCCGTGAGAAAGCTGTCACCATCAGATCCCACCACCACGCACCAAAGGAGGGCTGGGAGGAGAAGCTTAGTGAGGAAGACAGCGATCACAGACCAGGATGAGGCTGCTGATCACCTACAGCCTGACACATAGACACAGACACCCATGCTCAGCCAGGCGTGGGTGCTCACCCCACGTGTGGGAGCTCATCCTGTGTGTGGGAGCCCAGTCCTCTGTGCTGGGTGCAGAACACTGGGGTTGCAGCCCCCCCAGACTGGCACCAGTTTAGAAGATGCCCGTGAGGGTTTGCACTGCCCTGACCGACTCCAGAACCTGGATGTCGGGTGTGTAAGGAGGAGCAAGTCTGGCAGCTGATGGGAAGCAGTAAGAGCATCCTCATCCCAAGGAAGAGTTTTTCCTCACCTCTACTGGCAACACCGGTGCTCAGAGAGCTCCGTTTGCTCTTGACACCCCTTGAACTAACTTGGCAGCAGCTAACGACCTGCAGACTGGGAGCCTCAGCCCCAAACACCCCTAAATCCTAGTGGATTCTCCCAAATAAGCTCAACATTCACTTCTGACCACGGAAGCCAACGTTCTGTAGGGCTCAGACGGACTCAGACAGCCCAGTGCTTGGAGATCACAGAGGAGAGAAGCAGAACACACCAGCACGTGGATGTCGAGTGACACAGTGGGGTTTTTGTTATCCCTCCTCGTTGCTAATTGATGGCAGATGTTTGTCTTCACCCTTTAATCAGTTCCAGACCCGGACACCAGCCAAGAGCCTACTATTTCTATGCAAATATTTGTGTTATTTCCTGTGACTCCCCCACTCCAGGCTCCAGCTCCCTTTTTTTATATTCTTTTTTAAAAATAACCCGAGCTGCAGGCTCTGGGGATAGCAGTGCCCTGGCATGAAGTGTGGGCTCAGTGCCACCAGGACCCCTTGGAGGAGCACAAGCCCTGCAGAAGCTGCTCCCACAGCTACTCCCAATGCTAGGGAGGCTCTGCGAGCACCCAGTTGTCTTGGGATTCTGTGGCCATCTGCAGCCTCTGCTCTGAGCAGCAGACCAAGGATGTGCTGTGGGTTATGGTGTTGTGCAAGACACTCATGTGCTGGCAGCTTCATTAGGGTCATCCTGGGCTGGGTGTGGGTGGAATGCTGGGTTGTACCTAAGGTAGTGCAGAAGGTCACAGAATCACTGGATCGTGCAGGTTGGAAAAGACCCTTTGGATCATCAAACCATCAGCCCTACTCTACAAGTTCACCCCTAAACTCTATTCCCTAGCATCACAGCTAAGTGGCTCTTGAATACAGCCAGGGATGGGGACTCAACCCCCTCCCTGGGCAGCCTGTTCCAGTGCTCAGCCACTCTTTCCATGAAGAACTCTCTCCTGATGTCCTAACCCTCCCCTGCTGCAGCTTGAAGCCCTTCCCTCTGGTTCTGTCGCTAATGATCTATAAATAGAGACCAGCACCAACCTCTCTACAATGTCCCTTCAGGTAGTTGTAGAGAGTGATGAAGTCTCCCCTCAGCCTCCTCTTCCTCAAACTAAACAGTCCCAGCTCCTTCAGTCACTTCTCATCAGATCTATTCTCCCTGGGATGCTCCATGTCCCCAGAACCCTCTTACTGCAGCCTGTGCCCATGGAGGGGCTCCAGGGCACTCTGGATGGATCTGACTGTGTCCAGTGGGATTCAGAGGGAGCCTCCCAAGCCGGGGAGGTTGGATTCTCACCCGTTGGTCAGTGCCGAGGTTGGCAAAGGCTCTGGTTGCCCAAGAACAGTGTCTGTGTTTTGTAATCACCAGCTCGTGCCAATGACTCACTGCCCTCAGGTCCTCTCAAAGCACCTTTGTCTGAAGCAAGTCGACCTCTCTGAACACCCCAACCATCTCCTAGGGTGTCACTGCGTGTTCAGAGCTGTCACCTGGCCCCTTCTGTGAAGAGCAGAAACCCCCTTCACAGCTCCTACAGAGGCAGAGCTTTAAATCCTAATGTCAACCATAAATAGAGTGCTCTCTTCCACTTCAAGATCAAATAGAGCTTCAATGTGGGATAGAGAACAGAGCAGAAAGTGTGATGCCTGGAAGTAAAAGACATCAAAGAGGGGGTAAGAAACTAACCAGGAAGTCTGTCGCCTTCATCGCCAGGAGCTGAGATGCCCTGGATAAAGCAGGACCTTGTTCTCCTCGTCTGAATAAGGTTCATTATGCCTGAGAATTCCTGCTGCCCTGCTTGGAAGGGATCTCAGTCCCCTCACAAGGACCTGCACCTCTCCTGTCCTCTACAGTCATTTCATCTCCTCACATTATTATGGTTGGAAGAGACCTCTAGGATCATCCAGTTCAACCACCACCCCAACCCCACTCTGCCCACTCAACACTGTCCCCCAGGATCACAGCCACTCAGTGTTTGACCCCCTCCAGGTTTGGTGACTCCCTCCCTGCCTGGGCAGCCTGTTCCAACCCCTGAGCACTCTGTCAGGGAAGAGGTTTCTCCTGATGGCCAACCTAACCCTCCCCTGGCACCACTTGAGGCCGTTTGCTCTTGTCCTGTAGCTGGTGATGGGAGAAGACAGGGGATGACCCACCCTGAGCTAAGGGGTCTGACTGAGCTGGGGACTGTCCTGGATGTCCTCTCGTGTTGTTTTGGGCAGACATTCACCATGTGTGAGGACAGGGGAGTTCACAGCTCGCTCACAGGCCTCCTGCCTTACCTTGGCCACAGTTCTCCCCGTGGAAGCCTTGGGGACACTCTCGCAGGCACTCCCCGGTGACGTGGTGGCAGGACACTCCTGGAGAGCAGCTACACCTCTTCTTGCAGCCATCCCCGTAATAGCCAGGGTCGCAGCCTGGTAGTGATCACAACCAGAAAGAACGAGCATCTGGCATCACTCGACTGGTGCTGGGAGAGCAGCACTGCCCAGCACCCTGTAACGGTGGGGCTGGATGAGGTCCATCACCCATGATGATGGGCTCTCCCACCCACCCGTGAGTGAGCTCTGGGTGTGACAGCAGGTTTTGTTCCTAACTGACACAACGAGACAGCCTTAGAAGGGAGAAATTAGCTGGGAGAAGAGAGGCTGGGGAGGAGAAAGAGAAGATGCTGCACCAGTACTTGTTGGCAACTCACTCGTCTCACAGCGCTTGCCGCGGTAGCCAGGTTTGCAGTGGCAGGAGCCATCCTTCTTGTCGCAGTGCTGCGTGTTCTGCTGCTCACAGCGACATTCCTCGGAGCAGCCGGGGCCAAACGCCCACTTTGGGCAGGCTGGAGGCAGAGGGAAGGAGCTGGTCAGTGACTCATGATGGCCAGGGACAGACCCTTGTCACCCAGCACTGGCCCTGTCTTGGGGTGATGTCTAGAAAGGCTGTAATGTCAGACTGGGTTGGGTTGGGAGGGAGCTCAGAGCTCTCCCAGTGCCAACCCCCTGCCATGGGCAGCGACACCTCTCACCAGACTAGGTTGCCCAGAGCCCCAGCCAACCTGGCCTTGGGCATTGCCAGGGATGGAGCAGCCACAGCCTCCCTGGGCAACCTGCTCCAGGGCCTCAGCACCCTCCCAGGGAGGGATTTCTGCCTCAGATCCCATCTGAATCTCCCCTCTTTCAGTTTAAACCATTTCCCCTTGTCCTACACTACAAACTCTTGTCAAAAGCCCCTCCCCAGCTCCCTACAGGCCCCTTCGGGTACTGGAAGATGCTGTAAGGTCCTCCTGCAGCTGAACAGCCCCAACTCCCTCAGCCTGTCCCAGAGCAGAGGGGCTCCATCCCTCTGATCACCCTGATGGCCTCCTCTGGACTCCCTCCAACAGTTCCAAGTCCTTCTCATACTGGGGACTCCAGCAGCGGACGCAGAGCACGGATAAACCCAGATCTCAGAAGCAGGACGAGTACCTAAGTGGCAGTAGCGCCCGTACAAGCCGGGGTCGCACAGACACGCTCCGTAAATCCGATGGCATCGACCCCGGTTGGCACAGTTGCACTTCTTCCTGCAGTGCTTCCCAAAAAACCCTTTAGGGCATCCTAGCAACAGAGAGAGGTGTTAGTACTACAGTTCTTTAGACTGGGAGGAGGACTCCGTTTGGGTGAACCCTTTCCTATCAGGCAGAGCACAGGGAAACCCCCCCCAGGCTGTGAGCCTGGGTGAAGGCTGCAGCATCCTAGGCAGGAACCAGGGCTGTGATTGTTTCTCTGCACAATAGGGGAACAGCAACCAAATTCCCTGCTCCAGCTCGAAATCAGAGCAGCCTGTGCTCCACTTACTGCCTTCTCCAGCCTTAGGAGGTGCCTGCAGGGCACCCTGAACTGGTCCCACTGGTTCCCTAAGTCATCATTTTTGTTCACGTGTGAAAACACAACCCCTGCAGCCCTTCCCGTGGATACAGGAGGGTGCTGTTTGCACCAGTAAAGGAATCCCAGTATTGTTCTTTCTCTGTTGTGCTAAAGGCCCCGACATTGGAAGCTCATGGCAGCAGAGAGCTCCGGCCAGCATCTGGCCAGGCAGCATCTGCCTTCTCCTGTAGGGTAACAGCAGAGGAAATGCCAGCCTGGGACAGCAGATCAACCCTGCATCGTATGATTTTCACATCACCTTCCTGTTTTCCCTCCATAAACCCTCAACCACCTCCTTCCTACAGAAAGGAAAGGTCAGGGTATCTCTTGCACTCATCTACCGGGGTCTCCTCCGTCTGTAATAGCTCCCAGATGCTCCCAAACAGTGGTCTGAGGTGGGTTTTGTCTGACTCTCTTATTGCCTCCCTCTGTCTCTGTTCTTAGAGCCTTTCCCTCAAGTTTTTAACCTCGTGGGAGCAGGAAAGAAGCACAAACAGCAGTGGGTGCTTCCTTCGGGTGCTCTGGGTAGCTACTGCTGCCACAGCTTTAGTCTTTCTTCTCCACGGTCCTGCAGATTCACTACAGAGCATCTCCTCTTGAGGAGAGTCTTCTCCCAGGCTCACTGGATGCCCAGTAAAATAAAGCTGGATGCCCATGGCCACTGCTGAGTAGCCAAGGTGCAGGGCATCAGCTTGGAGGATCTTTTTGTGCTTGAAGAACCCCCTTCTCCATCTTCCCCTGATGAAAATGACGCCTTTCCACACAGGACTGGGAGACCCGCTGGGTCAGACAGAGTGTTAGAGCCACTCGCACTGGGATGGGCCCAGAAAAGAGCTGAAAGATGCTTTCTTCTGGTGCCACAGACTCACCATCCTGGCAGAGCTCACCGGCCACCCCAGGTGGGCAGCGGCAGGAGCCTGTGGCTGGGTCGCAGGTGCCACCGTTGTGGCAGCCACAGGTCAGGCTGCAGTTAATCCCAAAGGTGCCTTCTGGGCAGGCTGGGAGGAGAGAGAGGAGATGCTCAGCTGGCAGCCACTGCCTCCGAGCACCCTGGAACAGGGACAAGAGGACCTTCCCAGCTGCTGCCTTCCAGCATCACTCACTCTGGTTGCAGAGGACACCGGTCCAGCCCGCGGGACAGTCACAGCCGGTCTCCTCTGCGTTGCACGGGGCTCCGTTCTGGCAGTCCTCACAGGTCAGGCTGCAGTCAGGGCCAAACGTGTGCTCCAGGCAGACTGTAACGAGAGGTGAGAGCCTTCCCCAGAGCTGCCATAGCATCCCTGATCCAATCCCCCCCAATGCATCTGTGCTGCAACACCAGTTCTCTGACCATAGAGAAGGCACTGGGTCAGACCTGTGGCCACACTCACTCATCAAGCACAACCAGTAAGCCCAGTACTCTGAAATTCTGCCATGTGTCTGAGCAGAGGGTGTCAAAACGGGTAGCAGTGCCCACCAAACTTCTCAGAAACCGTGTGCTCTCCTCTCGCTTCCATCTCTTCCTCATCGTAGTCGTCGCTGAAGAGCCGGGTAAATTCATCTCGCAGGATGGCAACGTGAGGGATGGGGTGGATAACGGGGTGCGGGCCATCCCGGGCTTCCACAGGGTCCTCCAGAGCTGGAGAAAAAGGCACGGAGAGGACACTGTCAGTGTGGGAGCTCTGGGCTCTGGGTGAAGTGCTGTGTGATGGGAGGACTGGCCCTGTCAGGGGATGTTTTCTGCTGAGCTGGGAGTCATTTCCACCACTGACAAATGAAGTAGGAAAGCTGTGGGAGTGTGGTTGTACAGAGCTCCTGAGCTCCAGCCCCTGCACTGATCCTGTGCAGGGTGAGGGGCTCTGCTGCTCCCCCAGGCAGGACGTGAGTGATGGCACTTACGGGTGCAGCTCCTCCTGTTCTCATCCAGCCTGTAGCCGATCTCACAGCTGCACTGGAAGGATCCCAGTTGGTTCTGGCATGAGTGTTCACACCCGCCGTTGTTTGATGAGCACTCATCCACATCTGAAAGACATGGGATGTCCCAGTAAGTAGAGCAGGATGGGTGCAGGTAGGAGCATGGATCGATCATAGCATCTTTAGGGATGGAAGAGACCTCCCAGAACATCAAGCCCAACCATCATCCATGCATCCTCCCTGCTAGTGAAGCCATTAGAGGCTCCCCCAGTGACTGAGGGTTTGCAGGCTCACATCTGGAGCCCCCAAAGCAAGGATGAGGAGCTGTTGGAGCGAGTCCAGAGGAGGCCACAGAAATGCTCAGAGGGCTGGAGCCCCTCTGCTCTGGGGACAGCCTGAGAGAGATGGGGTTGTTGATGAGAAGACTCCGGGGGGACCTTCTAGTGACCTTGCAACCCCTGAAAGGGGCTGTCAGGAGGCTGGGGAAGGCTGTTCCCAAGGGCAGGGAACGATAGGATGAGGGGTCCTGGTTTGGAGCTGGGAAAGGGCAGAGTGAGGCTGGACAGGAGGAACAAGGGCTGGGAGCTGAGGCTGGGGGATCCCTGGACCAGGCTGCTCCATCCCTGGAGCCATTCAAGCTCAGGCTGGCTGGGGCTCTGGGCAACCTGGTGTGGTGAGTGCTGGCCCTGCCTGTTGTAGGGGGGTTGGACTGGATGCCCTTTGGAGGTCCCTTCCATCCCAACACATCCTATGATTCTACGAATTAGAGGAGCTCATTCCATGTGTCCCCAGCTCTGCTGCCAGGCTGGGGACTGGAGTGCTGCTGGTGTGAGCCCCACTAGACGTTTCTACTCACCATCACAGCCGCAGCCGTCGGTGCTGAGCCTATACCCCGCGTAGCAGGCGCACTCGTAGCCTCCAGGGTAGTTGTAACAGTCCTGCTGACAGCAGTGAGGGCCGTTGTCACACTCATTGATATCTAAATACAGAGAGCACAGATGTCAGCACCCATCCCAACCCATTCCACGACTCATTCTGCTAAGGCTTTCCTGCTCTTGTTTTCCTCTTGAGATGACTGAGCTTTGTGTTAGCAGAGGTGCTCCCCAGCCCTGGGAGGAGCACTGGATCCTAGAGACCTCCTGGAAGTTAACTGTGGCATTTTTGGAGATGTTTGAGACTGTGGTTAAAGCTTTTGTGCCTTGAGGGTGATTCCAGTGGTTCTATTGACTCTGCCTCTCGGGTTTACCTTGGTGGATGCTGGTGCTGAGCTCAGAGATGGCTGAGAACTGTTGGATGAAGTGGAATCACCACGGTGCCCAGGATGTCTTCAACTAGAGCAATCCCTCATCTCCTTTTACTTTGCATCTGTCCCTAGCCTGGGTGACCTGGTTATAGTACTTCACATATAGGAGAGAGCATGGAGATCACAGACTCGTGGTGTGGAGAGACCCCATCGTTACTTAGAGCTGCTTGGAAAGACAAGGTAGGGACCTTCTTCCTTGCCTTAATCATGGTAGGGACCTTCTCCCTTGCTCTAACCATGGTAGGGACCTTCTCCCTCATCTTAGCCATGGTAGTGATCTTCTCCCTCATCCTAATCATGGTAGAGACCTTCTCCCTTGCTCTAAGCATGGTAGGGACCTTCTTCCTCACCTTAACCACAGTAGGGACCTTCTTCCTCCCCTTAGCCATAGTAGGGACCTTCTCCCTTGGTGTAATCATGGTAGTGATCTTCTCCCTCACCCTAACCATGGTAGGGACCTTCTCCCTCACCCTAACCATGGTAGGGACCTTCTTCCTCACCTTAACCATAGTAGGGACCTTCTCCCTTGCTCTAACCAAGGTAGAGACCTCCTCCCTTGCCTAAACTATGGTAGGAACATCCTCCCTTGCCCTAGTGATGGTAGGGACCTCCTCTCTCGCCTTACTCATGGTGACTACCTCCTCCCTTGCCTTAGTCACAGTGACTACCTTGTCCCTTGCCTTACCAGTGCACGTCTTCTGGTCCTCTTCCAGCCGATAGCCGAAGTTACAGGTACAGACGGGGCCAGAGCTGGTGTGGTGACAAGTATGGGAGCAGCCACCGTTGTTGGCCTCACAGCTGTTCACAATCTCCATTTCTATGCCTGGAAAAGACACAGGGGTTAGGATCCCACAGCGCCCGCCTGCGCGTCCTGGTTGGCCCGTGCCATCCCTCGACGCCGTGACAGCAGCTCCCAGCCCAGCTCCTTGCACGCGTGGATGGCCCTGCCGAGGAGAAGAGTGATCTGCTGTAGGGAAAGAAGGAAAACAGTCTTTCACAGAGGCTGCTGCTGGGCTGGGAAGTGCTGTATGCAAAGCAAACTAGCCCGATGGCTCCCACGCAACGCCCTGGGTTGCCTCTTAGGGACAGAGCGGTGGAGCAGGCTCTGGACAATCTCTGAGCTGAAGCAGACTGCGGACGGAGCTGCTCCCACTCCTGACAAGCTGCTCTACGTGCTGCCAACCCAAAGTTGGCTGGGTCTGCTGAGCTGTTCGGATGCCAGCGAGGACTGGGAGCAGCAGAATGCAGCTAAGCACGGAAATATCCAGATGCCTACAGCTAGAAACGTTCGTTACGGACACGTCGGGAATGGTAGACGCAAGCATCAATAGCAGCCATCTGTCTGCTGAGCTTGGCAGAGCTTGTGTAAACTTCTCCTCTAGTTAATTAAGCTTTCCTAAACGAAAAAGAACGTGTAGCGTGGAGTTCTGACTCCGTCCCGAATCTTCAGGACAATGGTTTCTCCCTGCAAGAACATTTTGGAGTTTTCCAGTGCCCCAAGGAGGATGAAAGGAGAAGGAGGGAGCTTGATGCTTCCCGATGGGTCTGTGCACACCATAAACAAGAGCTCCGTGCCATGGTGGAAGCCGGTCTTCCAGATTTCACAATGTGGATGTAGTCCCTCTGTCTTTCCTTTCCTTATTAATGCAGGAACACGCAGGGCTTTGCAGAACAAATGTGCTAGAGAGAGAGATTTCCAGACAAGAAGGCTCCTTAAGCTGTTTGTGACTTGTGGAACCCTCAGCTGGAGCCACACAGAGTCCTTGTTCCTGTTGCACTGCCACAGTGTGAGGTGAGCAGGTAGCAAAGGCTCTGGGGGGACCTTCTAGCGACCTTCCCATCCCTGAGAGGGGCTGTCAGAGGGCTGGGGAAGGCTGTTCCCAAGGGCAGGGAACGATAGGATGAGGGGTCCTGGTTTGGAGCTGGAAAAGGGCAGAGTGAGGCTGGACAGGAGGAACAAGGGCTGGGATCTGAGGGTGGGGGATCCCTGGACCAGGCTGCCCAGAGAGAGGGGTGGAGGCCCCATCCCTGGAGCCATTCAAGCTCAGGCTGGCTGGGGCTCTGGGCAACCTGGGCTGGGGAGTGCTGGCCCTGCTTGGTGCAGGGGGCTTGGACTAGATGCCCTTTGGAGGTTCTTTCCAACCCAATGATTCTGTGATTTGAGAGGCATAGACCTGGCTTCCTAACTCAACACACAGCTCTGACCCTACAGCTGAAGGTAGAAGTGTGGTTGCACAGAAAACTCAGCCATGGGAGATAATTCCCACGACTTGTGGGGCCAGACAGCTATGTTCCTGGGAATAAATGGGTGTGCATCCCTGAGCTCTCAAGCAGCAGGTCATCAGTCCCATTCCCACATTGCTCTGGCTTTGATGCCTTTCAAGACCCATTTATGATCTGCAAAACCTTACCCTTCTACCCCTGGTGGGGTCCTAGCATGAGGAGAAGTACCTGCACAGGTGGAGGAGCATCCCAGCTTCCAGTAACACCCACTGCCAGCACTGGGAGTGCCCCAGTGGCTTTGCTCAGCAAAGGGGCTGCTGCTGCAAGATGCCAACAGCTCTGCTTTGGATCACCCCTGGTATTAGCTGGCCAAGGACTAGGGACGAGCTGCCTCGTTCCAGCATGATGCTGTTTATTTCTTTCCTTGATGGGAGCAGACCCATCACTTCACTAGCTCCATTCCTTCAATCCACATCTGCAGCTGCATGAATTCATCCAGCGAGGTCCCCAAGAGGAGAACTTGGCTTGTGTGGAGCCAAACAGCTCCAAACGAACTGCCTAGACCAGTAAAAGTAGCTTCGTGGTGACTTTCAAGATCAGACAGTGTGGGGTTGTGTATCTTGATGGGGGAGTAAACAGCCCCAGTGCTGCTGGTGAACACCTCCAGGCCTGCTGGAGCTTGGCCCCACCAACGCACAGTGCACAGACAGGTGTCTACAGAAGCAAAGACACCCCCCCCAGGACAGGGGTCTGTGTGCAGTACTCACGGTAGCATTGCTTGCCATCCGCCCCCAGCTCGTAGCCCGGGTTACAGGTGCACTTGAAGGAGCCACGAGTGTTGAGACACTGGTGTGCACACATGGCCAGCCCCGTCACACATTCGTTCACGTCTGCAAGAGAGGAGCAAAGCAGGAGGAGGCATCAGCAGGCAGTTAGAGGGTTGCCAGCTTCAAGTCTTTCACTGGTTTCTTGTGTCCAGAGGAGATGCTCAGAGGGCTGGAGCCCCTCTGCTCTGCTCTGGGGACAGGGTGAGGCAGTTGGGGTTGTTCAGCCTGGAGAGGAGAAGGCTCTGCGGGAGGATCCTCTGTGGGGATCCCTGGAGCCACTCAAGCTCAGGCTGGCTGGGGCTCTGGGCAAGCTGGTGTGGTGAGTGCTGGCCCTGCTTGGTGTAGGGGGGTTGCACTGGGTGCCCTTTGGAGGTCCCTTCTAACCCAAATCATTCTGTGATTTTATGAGTCTGGATTCTTCACCGGGGTCCAGAGCAGCAGAGGACCAGAGTTAAGAGCTGGGAATTACTGTCAGGCTTCCAAAGAAATCAGACCACATGGAATGTGGGTTGTTCCACACAACTCAGGGCTCTCGGCCAGATGTCACCACCCCTCCAGAAGGCCTGTGCATCACCCAGTCCCAAACTGGACCCGCTGGCATTCCTCCATGGAATCCAACTTACCCTCGCAGGCTCTGTTGTCCGGGCCCAGCCGGTAGCCCGGGTGGCACTCGCAGCGGGCTGTCCCACGGTGGTTGTGGCAGCGGTGCATGCAGCCCCCGTTGCGGTCACTGCAGGGGTTCCTCACTGGGGGTCAGAGCACAAGAAGCAGCTTATTTCAGGCTAATCCTAGATCTTAGTGGCATCACACTGACGGGAGGGCAGAGCATCACAGAAGTCTGTTGTCTGTGAGTCTCCACCAGACAGGACATCCCTGCTGCTGCTACAGCCAGCCAGGAGGATTTCATGGTGTGAGGTCCTGCAAAAGGCAGGTGCTGAGCTGTGTGATAGCTTCCCAGCAGAAGCTCAACAGGAGCAGAACCCTGTGCTGAGGTTACAGAACAAGTGCCAGACACATTGCTTTGAAATCACAGAATCAGATGGGAAAAGCCCTCTAAATCATCATCAAATCCTTAGGGATGGGAAGGGACCTCCAGAGATCATCCAGTCCAATCCCCCTGCCACAGCAGGATCACCCAGACCAAGTCCAGGTGGGTCAAGTCCAACATCAGCCTAACAGTGACCAGCTCTCAGCTAAACCAGATCCTTCAGCACCAGGTCTACTCGACTCTTTAATCCCTCCAGGGATGGGGACTCCACCAGCTTCCTGCTCCAAGCCCTGAGCACCCTGCAGCAGAGGTCATGTCCTCTTGCTCTGTTGCTTGCAACTCAGTTGAACAGACTGCCCCCCACCTCACTCCAATCTCCTTTCAGTTAGTTGCAGAGAGCAGTGAGGTCTCCCCTCAGCCTCCTCGTGTCCAGACTGAACAGCCCCAGCTCCCTCAGCCTCTCCTCATCAGACCTGTCCTCCAGACCCCCCTCACTGGAGCAGGTCAGACATCGGGAAACCCAGTCTCTGGGACCTGGCTGGATGCTGCAACCCCCTTCTGACCACTGCATCTCCCATATCCCAGTTGTTCCTCATCCCTTAGCAACTCCACAGCTAAAGACATCCCTCCTCCTGCTTCTTGAGTGCCGACTGCTATGAACAAGGAGGTTAAACTTCTGCTCTCCATCCCCTTCAGCTCCTCTCCCTTCTGCAGCTGGGAGCAGGTCAGCCAGAAAGCTGTCTGCAAGCAGAGGGAGCCGATCCCATCCCGCTGCGAACCATCGCTGTTCCCCCGCTGCCTCAGCAGGGTCTGCTGTCCTACAGCTCCGTTGGCCACACTCATCCAGCCCTTCTCAGCTCTGGGCTGCAGAAAACATCCTCGAGAGGGTAACACGAGGGGTTTTGCTGGAGAGAAGCAGCCCGGGGTGATCTGTGAGGCCAATGGTTTGAGTTGCAATAGGGACAACATCGGGTCCTGCACTTGGACCACAACAACCCCCAGCAGCCCTACAGGACTGGGGAGGAGTGGCTGGAGAGCTGCTCAGAAGAGAAGGACCTGGGGGTGTTGAGTGAGCCAGTGGAGTGCCCAGGTAGCCAAGAAGGTCAATGGCATCCTGGCTTGCAGCAGTGTGGCCAGCTGGAGTGATGAGGTGATCCTGCCCTCAAGTACTGGGGGCAGTTTGGGCGTTGCAGGACAGGAAGGGCAAGGAGGGGCTGGAGAGGGGGCAGAGAAGGCGTCTGGGCTGGTGAGGGGTCTGGAGAACAGGGCTGGTGGGGAGAGGCTGAGGGAGCTGGGGTTTAGTCTGGAGAAGAGGAGGCTGAGGGAGACCTCACTGCTCTACACAACTACCTGAAGGGAGGGTGCAGTGAGGTGGGGTTTGGCCTCTTCACCCTAGAGACTGGGGACAGGAGCAGAGGAACTGGGGTCAGGCTGTGCCAGGGGAGGGTCAGGTTAGATCTCAGGAAAAACTCCTTCCCAGCAAGAGTGAGGAGGCCTTGGCACAGGCTGCCCTGGGAGGGGATGGAGGCAGCATCCCTGGAGGGGTTCAACAACTGGGCAGCCAGGGTGTTTGAGGAGCTGGGGTAGTGCTTGGGGGTTGTAGGGCAGACGGTTGGACTGGATGATCTTGAAGGTCTTTTCCAACCTCAACGATTCCATGATCCTGGGCAAACAAGTGATGCTCAGCCTCCCCAGCTCCCTGCCAGCGCTCAAGGGGACTCACAGACGCAGCGTTTGCCGTCTTCCCGCAGCTGGTAGTTGTGTCGGCACTGGCACTGGTGCTGTGCCAGAGTCACCTGCACGCAGTCGTGTTCACAGCCACCGTTGTTCAGGGCACATGAGTTCATGGCTACGAGGCAAAGGGACAGATCATCAGCATCAAAATAATCCCAGAACCATCAAGGTTGGAGAAGACCTTCAAGATCGTCAAGTGCAACCCTCACACAGTGGCATCTCCTGAACCTTCTCCACAGGACCCAGTGAATCCCACTCATGCAGGGCCCAGAATGAAAACCCAGGGCATGCCCAGGCTGTTCATGGTACAAACCCCAAACGAGGGCTGTGGTAACTGGGAGTTCACAGAACCACAGAGGGTTAGGGATTGGAAGGGGCCTGGAAAGATCATCCAGTCCAACCCCCCTGCCACAGCAGGGTCCCCTAGATCCAGTTGTACAGGAATAGTCCAGGAGGGTTTGAAACCTCTCCAGAGAAGGCGACTCCACAACCCCTCTAGGCAGCCCCTTCCAGGGCTCTGGCACCCTCACTGGGAAGAAGTTTCTTCTCCTCTTGATGTGGAACCTCCTCTGTTCCAGCTGACCCCAGTGCCCCTTGTTCTGGCATTGGGTGCCCCTGAGCAGAGCCTGGNCTTAAGCATCCCCTTTCTAATCCACCCCAGGATGCCAGTGCCCTTGGCCACCAGGGCTCATTGCTGGCTCCTGGCCATCCTGCTGGCCAGCAGCTCCCTTTCTCCTTCAGTTGTGACTATAAAACTCTGCTCTGTCTGTGCTGATGGGGGGACCCTGGGGCAGAGACAGAGATTTAAAGGTAAGATCCACTCTTGAGTGGATCTTTTCTTCACTCAGAGCTCCTGGGAGGTGACACCGGGAGGATGCTGCTTGCTCAGCTTCATGACTGCTCCGAGAAGGGCACTGAGGCACCTCCAGGTTTTCCTGCCCTAAAATCATATGGAAAACTGAGCTTCTAGCTCCCCAGAAACACCGATGACACGGGGTGAGTCCCAGCAGCATTCAGCAGTCCTTCTGGAATGACCTAAGGAAACCTCTTCCTAAGCTGCATCCCACCTGCCCACACTGCGATGGGGTGTGAGAACCCCCCCACCCCAGTCCCCCGTGGTGATGAGGGCATTGTGGTGCGAAAGTCTGTCTGCATGGCGATACGGGAGCTGTGATTTCATCCCCAGAGCAGGCAGGACTGGGAATTGAGATTCCCAGCTGGTGTTCCTGGCCGTGGCTTTGCCCGGAGGAGTTCAAACAGGCAGAAAAGAGAAGGGCTTTGCGTGGGCTATGGTAGAAAGCAGATCCTGAGAGCAAACATGTGGACTAGCCTCTCTGAACAGCCTTGTTGTCATTAATCAGCCTTAAAATAACCTTCTCCTCCCTTCTCTCCTCTCTTATCATCTGGGAATTCTCCGCAGGATAAGCCACAAGAACTCCATGTGCAATGTGCACCTTGCAAGCAGCAAGAGCTTCCCTGCTGCTATCCAGGATCACGGACCTTGAGGTATCCAGGAGGAATTTTAGGCTGGAAGATAAAGGAGAGAAGGGCTTTCTGGAGCAGGATTGTCAGAACCTGGCAGATCAGACATCCCTTGGGAATGACAGGCTTCCAAAGGGATGGACGTCTCCTCTTAGACCATGGCAGGTGTCCAACAGAGAGGAGGAGTAGCCTACCTACTCCTAAATCAGTGCATGCCTCTCCAAAGAGGGGTGTCCCTTGCTAGAGGGAAGAGCCTCAAGCTGCATCAGGGGAGGTTTCAGCTGGCCCTGAGGAGAAACTGCTTCATGGAAAGGACCCTCAGGGCTTGGCACAGGCTGCCCAGGGAGGGGGTCGAGTCCCCATCCCTGGAGGTATTGAAAGATCATTTCAATGTGATGCTGAGAGAGATCTGGTCTAGGGGTGACCCTGGTAGAGTTGGGTTATTGGTCGGACTTGATGATCTCAAGGGTCTTTTCCAACCTGAATGATTGCCTGGGACTGGGAAATCATCCTTTGAAGTCTGTTCTTGCCCTTAGGGGAGAGAGCAGTGCGTGAAACACACACCAGGCTGCACGTGAATGCCATGTGGGTGCCACCCAGCTAAATCCCAGCCATGGTAGGGATTGGAAACCCAGCCCTGGCTTCCACAAGCAGGATGGGATGATGAGCTGTGGTCTTACACATTTCTGACCAATTTTCCAAGCTCCAGAACAAACTAATGTGCTGACTCGGAGGAATCTTAGAAGGAAGTTAAAAATATCCTGTAATGAAAACCATCTCTCGGCAAACCAACGCTTCAGGTAATCACGGTGCCCTCCACAACCCCCAGAGTCCTGCGAAGCAGATGCTGGTGAAGTCTCTGCTTTTAATGAGCTCTCTGAACCTACTCTGGGACCCCGGGGTCTGTGGAACACATGAGTGCAGCGGGGTGGGCAGAGGGTGCCAGCACCTGGCAACGGGTGGGTGTGTGGCACTGCTCCACTGGCACCTCCTTTGTGCCCTCCAGAGTTTTCTCTAGTGCATGAAGTCACTTAATTAAGGTCTCTTGATGATCGTAGAATCATTAGGGATACGAAGGGACCTCGAAAGATCATCCAGTCCAATCCCCCCGCCACAGCAGGATCCCCCAGACCCAGTGGCCAAAGAAGCCTCCCACAGGAGGAAAATAAAAAGGCAGCAAAATCTGCCTCAGCTCAGAGCTGAGGACCTCTCTCTCCTCCAACCCAACTTCCCAGCTCACTCCTCTACTTAATTCAACACCATTTAGGGGAATAAAACTGAACGCATTAGGGATGCAGTCTTGCCATCGCCCAACACACGGGCAGACACAGGACTGGGAGTTCATCCTGGTTGTGCTGACTTGGGTTCCTCTAATCCATTTGGATAGAAACAGCAGAAATACTCGACGTTCCTGGAAAGTTAGGGGTCAGAGCTCAGCTTTAGGAGAGATGGGTGGTCATTTGCAAAGAGTTTGCTCTATAAAAGTATAGAATAACAGAGATTAAAAACCAGCCATAAATAAAAGTGCCTGCTGGAGGGCTGGGGGGAGTTTTACTGGGGAAAAAAAATCCCCCAGTAAAACTACGTTGATGCCTGCCAGAACATTCCTTCATATGGGAAAAGCACTGGGCCAACGTGGAATGAGCCAACGCATCCGACGTCTAAAATAGCCTCCCAGTACGCAGGGGGTTTGGTGTGAATACGGAGCCTAAAGGACTCGCCTGCCTCTACAGGGCAACTGTTCAGAGGGGAAAACCTCCCCTAAATTCCAGAAGGTTCTTTCTCCTTCCAAACATTCACCATTAGAATGATTTCTTCACCCTGAAAAGTTCTTCTCCCACAGGACAGTGAACCCCTGGAATCATCTCCCAAGGGAAGGGGTTGATTGCCCTACGCTGGGCTGTTCTCAGCCCCAGCTGAAAAGACTGCTGGGACAGTGAATTCCAACTGGATTTTAGCTGGCTGGGTTGGACTGGATGATCCTTCCAACCTGGGATTCTAGGAATCTATGGATCCATCCAATGTGTCTCTCTGGTTGCCCAGTAGCCACTCCAGACTCCATCCAGTAGCTTAGAATCATAAAGGCTGGAAGAAACCCACAAGATGATCCAGTCCAACCATCAACCTGACCCCCATGCTTCTTGGGCATCAGGAGGAATCTCTTCCCTGACAGAGTGCTCAGGGGTTGGAACAGGCTGCCCAGGGAGGGGGGGAGAGTCACCATCCCTGGAGGGTTCAAGCAACAAGTAGCTGTGGCCCTGGGGGACAGGGTTTAGTGGGCAGGGTGGGGTTGGGATGATGAGCTTGGAGGTCTCCTCCTACCTTGATGATTCTATGACTCTGTGCTAGCAAACACCCTCTCCCAGCCTGGGAGCCCCATCTGAGCCTCCTTACTCTGTGACTTCTGCTGTCTGCTGCGTTCCAGACCACTGTGGGTAATGGGAAGCAGGAGTCCCTCTCTGCTAAGACACTCAAGCACAAGGAGGAAGCAACTGGCATCACCAGCTCCCCACTCAAGCACAAGGAGGAAGCAACTGGCATCACCAGCTCCATGGTGCTTTTTATCCAGCATCAGTGGCACAGAGGGGGATGCGACGAGGAAAGCAACAGCATCGTGTGGAGCCAGCACTCTGTGCCATGAACTGCTTCCATCGAAGACCCAGGGGCAAACGAGCGGAACCAAATGAAACCCATGACCATTTTTTGGGTGCCTTCCCATCAAAGCAAAGGCCGGCTGACTCTGGGTCTCCTTAGCTCCCTTCCCGCAGAGCAACAGCCAGCAGACCTCGCTGCCAGCCTTGCTTTCATGACCGAGCTTCTTTTCTCTTTTGCTGTTTACAGAATCAGTCTAAAAATATTTCCACTGCCAGATGCTCTCCCTAGCTTCCCGTTTGTGTGACGGCGCTGCCAGCTCCAGTGTCATCTCGTACAGCGCAGACTTTTGTCATTAAAGCTCAGACAGATTCGCCCCAGATGATTATTCATCGTCTGCAGTGGGGATGGGATGTCCAGCCCCTCTGTCTGAAGGCAGCACAGAGCTGCTGGAAGATGTGAGCTCCTTGATTCTGATCCTCTCTGGCCCAGGGAGCAGGTAAAAAGGGATGAATATGATGTTGTCACTACTGGTTGTGTGTGGGATGTGGGTCTGAGATGCTGCAGCCTGGCACGGGAGCTCTGCACCTCCTGCTGAGCTGCACAAGCTAGGATGGGCTGAGCTCAGCCCTGCGCCCCGTTGGGAGCTGAGCTGCAACTCGCTCAGCTCAGGGACCATTAGCAGCTCCACATCATTAATGTTTGCTCTCTTCTGACCCTCCTCATTATCTGAGAGCTCCATGACTGAAACCAACTCAGCAGCACTGATGGTGTCTGAGAACCTGGAGCAGAGCCCTGACACCACAGCAACACGTGGTAGCACTTGGGTTAACTTGGGCTCCTCCACTCCACCTTCTCCTCTTTCCCATCCACCTCACAGAATCCCAGACAGGCTCAGGTTGAGAGGGACCTCAGAGCTCATCTACTCCCCGTGCCAGAGGCAATGACACCTCTCAACCAGACTGGGTTGCTCAAAGCCTCATCCAACCTGGTCTTGGACACCTCCAGGGAGGGAGCAGCCACAGCTGGATGGGTTGGACTGGATGATCCTTGAGGTCCCTTCCTACCTGGTGACCTCTGGATCTCTGAATCAAATGGAAAACCTCTGCATCATCCATGTGGACCAGGACCCTCTGTGCACAGCTCAAGCTCCCACGAAGTCCTGCTGTTCACTGTAGTTCCAGTTTCTCCATCCACAGAACTCTGGATAGAGGTAGGGATAGATCCTCTAATCCCAAACCCATGTATTCAAACCCCAGACAAGTTCCAGAAACATCTTGTGTGCTAATAGAGACCATCTCTTCGCTCCCCAGGCCAGCAACAGCAATTGGCTCCCACTGAATTCTTCTCCTTGGCCTGGATCTCATCCTCTGCTGAAGCAGTGGAGAAGGACCTGAAGATGTCAGTCAGCTCCCTGCCTCCTGCCCATGTGGTTCTGATAAAGGAGGAGGTAATTTCAGGACGTTCAATGGCTCCTTGTTGTTCTGTTTCACTTTCAAGAGCAGTATCAGCTCTTTTTTCCTCCCTCCCTTCTGTGTTGAAATCATCAGGGACCAATAAAGACAGCAAGAGACTCCTGAGCACCCGAACTGCAGGTCACCCAAGGTATCAGCAACACAAAAGGTTCCAGTCCCATGAGGAGAAGGGTAAAAGGGTTCTTCCAACCCCAAAAAACCTGAAGAACTCTGCTGAGACACAAAACTCATGATGGAAAACCACCTCTACAGGCAGCAGAGTCACTCCTGCAGAGTTCTGCTGATCCTTCCTCTTGCTCCATCGTCTGCAGCACTGAGCACAGAGGTGCCATCAACTCGCAGGGGGGGTGAAGCCATCAAAAGAGAGCAGGGAATGATTTTTCTCTTGTTTCCAATTCTCTGACACCTTCAGGAATCAAATAAGCTTCATCTTTTCATCCCAACCTTCAGCTATGAGGTGGAAGGAACCGATCATCCCGAACCCACCTCCAGGAGCAGAGCTCCTCACCCAGTCCTCTGCTCCTGGGGGTTAACAGCCAACAAGCTCTGCAGGGAGCTCTGGAGCTGAAGTGAAGCCTCTGTGGGTTTTGTGGGGGTAGGGAAACAGAGAACCCCATCAGTGCTTTCCCAGACCTTCACTAGAAGCTTCAACAGTCTGTCTGTCTCCAGGCTGAGGCTCACCAGGGCTGCCAGTGGCTTCTCTAAGCTCATCTCAACGCTTGACCCAACTCTACACTGAGAAGCAACCCCAGCACTGGTTCAGGTCACCAGCAGGGCTGTCTGTGTCTGGAAGGGTAGTTCCAGAGCACAGTGAGTGTCACCATCGCTGTCTCCTTATTCCTAGTTGGTTTCCTTTCCTTCCCAACTTCATAGAATCCTAGAATCCTTAGGGATGGGAAGGGAGCTGGAAAGATCATCCAGTCCAGTCCCCCTGCCACAGCAGGGTCACCCAGACCCAGTGGCACAGGAACACAGCCAGGCAGGGCTGGAACGGCTGCAGAGAAGGAGACTCCACAGCCCCCCTGGGCAGCCAACTCGAAGAGAAACGCAGCTCTTACCAGTCAAGCCCTCCAAACCCACAGGGAAACAAAGCCCCTTTGGCTGAGGTGAAGCCACTGCCTGAAAGCTCACAGGAGCCAAAAAAGCCAACAGTGGTCCTTCTGAGCAAACCCCCCCCACCTCAGGCTGCCTTCAGCCTGTGACAGCAGCTGCTGGCGAGGGCAACGGCTCTGCTTTGCTCCTTGTCCAAGCCAACCCATCTCCTCACAGGTGCTAACCAACACAACACTGCTGGCAGGTCATTACGGGGTAGAGTCTGGCCTCCAGCTCAGCATTCACTGAAAGAAAATACTTTCTTCTTCCTCAGCAGTGCCAGGAAAGGACTGGTGAGGCAGGAGCAGGGAAGTGTGAAGAGAGGGGTGTGGAGCCACTCGCTGCCCGCGCCTGGGTAGCTGCTGTCGAGAAGGCTGGCGCAACAAACCCTCTGGTTTCCCAGATCAAGTCGGAGCAAAGCCTCTGACTTTGCAGAGTAAATATTTGTGTAGAGCGAGCACGGAAAGAACAGCTTGCATGTTCTTGTGAAAACACCACAAGAGCCCGGGATTAGGATGCCATGACCCACAGAAAGCTGCCGGCTGGACCCCGCGCTGCTGCCACACTCATGGCCTCCTCACTGGCCAAGCGCTGACTGAACCAGGGCAAGATCATCCCCTTGGTGACCTCCTCTTGGCCACCGGCTGAGGTGCTTCTCTTGCCTGGGCTCTGCAGTGGGCTCAAACGTTTCAGAGGCACAAATGGCCTCTGGTTATGTGAAGCAGAGCTGAGTAAACTCAAACCGTGTCACGCTAGGCTGTGTGGGACTGCTCTGTGCAGCGGCCACTGGGGTCCAGCACCACACAGAATCATGGATTGGATGGTACAGAGAATCCCAGACTGGCTCAGGTAGAGAGGGACCTCAGAGCTCATCTACTCCAACCCCCTGCCAGCTGCTCAACCAGGCTGGGTTGCTCAAAGCCTCATCCAACCTGGTCTTGGACACCTCCAGGGAGGGAGCAGCCACGGCCTCTCCGGGCAATTGATTCCAGAGTCTCTCCACNTCTCCGGGCAAACAATTCCAGAGTCTCTCCACCCTGGCACTGAAGGACTTCTTCCCCAGATCCAGTCTGACCCTTCTCTCCTTCAGTTCCAAACCCTTTCTCCTTGTGCTGTCGTTAGATCCCCTTGGGAAAAGTCCCCCTCCAGCCTTCCTGGAGGTTCCTTTCAGGTATTAGAATGCAGCTGTAAGGTCCCCCCAGAGTCTCCTCATCCTAGGCTGAACAACCCCAGTTCCCTCAGCCTGTACCTCATAGAAAGGTGCTCCAGCCCTTGAGTCACCTCTGTGGCCCCCTCTGGACTCGCTGTCTATCACACAGCCTCCATCACACAGCCTATATCATACAGACCAACAGCCACCCTACAGAATCCACAGGGCAGAGAGCCCTGGGCCAGGGAACAAGCCCCAGACGGGCATCCCATGCCCTAAGTCAGCTCTGTGTCCCTGGGGCCACCAAGAGCAGCCACAGATGTGGGCAGAGGGGTCACCTCCAAGACTCTGCTCTGTTCTGAGCTTCTACAGCACAAGGTTTGCTGCCGTGTCCAGCTGCACAGGGCAGTGCCAGGCGGTTGGGAGGGTGTGATGTGCATCCACAGGCACGCACGCTGCTGTCACACAAAGCATGAAGAGCCAAAGCCACCGGTCCTGAAGCAAGAGACCCACAAATTCAGCTCTGCCCTGCTGTTATTTTAGAACCAGAACTGGACAAATTCAGGAGTGAGGGGGGAGTGGGTTTTCACTCACCCTGCCTGGTCTGCATCTCCTTTCCCTTGCACTTTGTGGCTCACAGGGGTAGAGGCACCGCTCAACCTGGATCCCGCCAGCTCCGCTCCCCAGAGTTCCCAGAAGCAGCCCGGGTTCCTCCCGCACTAGATCAGGTTTCATGAACAGAGAGACCCCACAACCCTGGCAGCTGGATTGCAGCTCTGTGCACACGATGGCAAATACTCCCTCAGCACTTTAATGCAAAGCAGGTTTGCAGAGCTCAGAGCAAGCAGCATGGAGCGGGGCAGCCCTGAGCCCGGCAGGAAGGCTCCGCTCAGCACAGCCAACACCAGCAGGAAGGCAAAGGATGGAATCATGGAATCACAGACTCCTCTAGGTTGGAAAAGACCTCCAAGATCATCAGCTCCAGCTGTTAACCCAACTGTCCTGAGCCCATTGCTTTTAAACAAGAGATTCCTTCCCCTGCTGATCCCTTCGGTACTCTGTCTGGGAATCATTTCACCTTCTGGAGGTGACCCCGCTGGGTATCTCCTCGATTCAGCTGTCTTGTGTTCTGTCCTGTGAGGCTGAGGCAGCACAATCCCACTAAAAAGAGGACTGCAGATTACACAGCTACCTGAGAGGAGGATGGAGAGAGGTGGGGGGGTGGTCTCTTGTCACAAAGAACAAGAGAGAGTGGCCTCAAGCTGCCCCAGGGGAGGGTTAGGTTGGCCCTGAGGAGAAACCTCTCCCTGGAAAGAGCCCTCAGGCTGCCCAGGGAGGGGGTTGAATCGCCAGCCCTGGCTGTGTTTCACAGTCAGGGGGATCTGGAGCTCAGGGCCAGGGTCTGGAGTGGGCTGGGACAGCTGGGGTCAGGATGTTGATGTTGAAGGTCCTTTCCTGAGTGATTCTATGACTCTATGACCACCAAGAAAATCATTAGCTGACAAACACACAACCTGGAAGCAGCAGCAACGACTCAAGGGCTGGAGCACCTTTCTATGAGGGTACAGGCTGAGGGAACTGGGGTTGTTCAGCCTAGGATGAGGAGACTCTGGGGGGGACCTTAGAGCTGCCTTCCAGCACCAGCCACGACCACGAGTCAACCTGTTCTGTGCTGGAGGGCTGGGTGATGCTTCCCCTTCTCTGCCACGCTTTCCCTTCGGGACTGCTCCAGTTAAAGCAGCACTCAGGAACACATCTCACTACACTTGTTAGAGCATCATCACATAGCAGAGAGGCACCTGGGGGGGGTCCTGTGCAGCTTGTGCTGCAGTGGGCATAGCGGGTACCACTTCCTTAGGTGGCTTTCCCCCCCCTTGCTCTCTGGAACACACAGGCTCAAGCAGCCGCTTCCAGTAAACTCTGGTATTCGGAGAAAAACCAAGGGCTGGCCTTTGTGAAAACCATCGCCCAGGAATTCTTTCCACTCGCATGAAAATATCCCTCAAAAGCTTTTTAACAACAACAAAAAAAAAGGAAAGCCTGGAAAAATGTGTCAAATAAAGCTGTGAGGGGAAAAGTGGTTTCATAGAAACAACAGCAACAGCAGATGCTGGAGGGCAGACTCCCAAGTTTTCCATCCTGGTGTCTCGGAGCCTCTAGTTTGCAGCAGGAAAACAACAATATCAGCTCAGAAATCAGCTCTGAGCCAGAGCTGGCATCTGGCTGGTGACATCTAGACACCCTCCATCCCAGCAGCCACATGACCAGGACCCCAGGGAAGAGGGTTTTCGAGGGTCTTATGGGCACAGTTCTGCTCACAGTTCCACTTGTCCTCCTACCGTGTGGACTGAGAGATGGTTGAGGTAAGGATGGAGATGGGCTGAATCGTTTCCTCCTGTGGTTTAGGTCCTAGGTCTGTCAGAAACACCTAGTGCCTAAAGCTACACAGACCCACGAGTCACTTGTGAAGCAGAGTAAAGTCAGGAACTGCAAAGAGGTCAAAACTGGCCCCTGTCCACACTGGAGAGCAGCAGATCCTGGGAACCCAGTAGTAAAAAGGTGTTGGGGTGAGCACCAGGAACAAGGGAACTGCAATCCACTGCCTGCATCTCCTGCTCGCTGCATGGAGGATGGATCATAGAATCATGCAATCATCAAGGTGGGAAGAGATCTCTAAGCTCATCCAGTCCAACCATCACCCCAACCCCACCCTGTCAAGAGTAGGACTCAGCAATTGGGATCCTAGAATCATTAGGGATCAGAANGCTCCGGGACCCTCCCTGGGAAGAAGGTCCTGCTGAGATTGAGAGGGAACCTCCTCTGTTCCAGCTGGCACCCAGTGCCCCTTGTTCTGTCCCCAGATGCCCTTGAGCAGAGCCTGGCTCCATCCTCCTGACACCCACCCCTCACAGACTGGGAGACAGGAATGAGGCCCCCCCTCAGCCTCCTCTTCTCCCAGCTCAAGAGCCCCAGCTCCCTCAGCCTTTCCTCATCAGGGAGCTGCTCTCCTTCCTTCACCATCTTTGTTGCTCTATGCTGGACACCCTCCAGCAGCTCTGTGTCCTTCTGGAACTGAGGGGCCCAGAACTTGGCCTCATTCAGCCTGACATGACGCGATGCATGTGGCTGAGCCATGGAAGCGCTGCTGTGCACGATGCCACGTGTGTACAGGCATTCCCAGACTGGAAGAACTAGTGATTCCCAAGCAATTCCACACAGAGCCTTACCTAGGCAGGTCCGGCCATCGGTGTGCAGGCGAAAGCCAGCCTTGCACTCACAGTAGTAGGATCCAAGGGTGTTCACACATCTGTGCTGGCAGCCCCCGTTGTGGACCTGGCACTCATCAACATCTGCAGGAGGAAGGAGAGGGGGAAACACCTTCAGAGCATGGAATGACAGTACCTAGAATCAGGATGATTTATCCCCTGTTGACTGATTCCAGACTTGAGGAAGATGCAGAGGGAACAGAGTGATCGTTTTATGATGCTTTGTGATCCTTA
Organism: Upupa epops; assembly: GCA_013397515.1. Lineage (NCBI taxonomy): Eukaryota > Metazoa > Chordata > Aves > Bucerotiformes > Upupidae > Upupa > Upupa epops. Next base: position 30,260 of record VZRI01005819.1, on the reverse strand, counting down.
AGAACAGGACTGGAAAGAGAAGATTCCATAGGGACCTTCTAGTGACCTTCCAACCCCTGAGAGGGGGCTGTCAGGAGGCTGGGGAAGGCTGTTCCCAAGGGCAGGGAATGAGAGGATGAGGGGTCATGGTTGGAAGCTGGAAAAGGGCAGAGTGAGGCTGGACAGGAGGAACAAGGGCTGGGATCTGAGGGTGGGGGATCCCTGGACCAGGCTGCCCAGAGAGGGGCTGGAGACCCCATCCCTGGAGCCATTCAAGCTCAGGCTGGCTGGGGCTCCGGGCAACCTGGTGTGGTGAGTGCTGGCCCTGCTTGGTGCAGGGGATTGGACTGGATGCCCTTTGGAGCTCCCTTCCAACCCAACCCAGTCTGTGATTCTATCCCTGTATTTCAGTTAACGGTTGGACTTGGTGATCTCAGGGGTCTCTTCCAACCTGAATGGTTCGACAGTTCCATTCTCCATTACAGTTCCTACAGCGTTAGGTGCTGCCTTCACCACACGACCACTGCCCACCAGCACAGCAACGGGGGTCACCCAGCAGCAGGACACTGCGGAGCCAAGAGGAGCAACGAAGCGGCCCCGTTTCACGCAGGACTGTTGCAAACAAGATCAAGAACCCTTCCCAGGGTGAATCACGGCAGGGCGTTGCCACCGCCTGTGTCTTTGCAAGCCAGCGATGCAGAGACCTGCTCCAGCCTCACCCTTGCCCGACGCCTGCAACCCTCTCCCTGCCCGAAGCATCACGCTCGGCTCCTCCCTGGGGCAACCACAGCTCCTGCACTGAAAACCACGGGGAAGGGAGAAACAAAACCTGCAGTGAAGCTGGGGGTGCAGTCTGACACCCGACAGATCAATCTGATATTAATTGTATTGGATTTTATTGATTACTTTTGCTAATATCAATTTTAATTGATTTTATTAAATGAATTGTATCAATTTAATTAGTGTATTAATTTTATTGCATGATTTTATTACATTCATTTAATTTTATGGTATTTATTTTGTTTAATTGTATTATTTTATTGGATTCATTTCATTTTATTGTACTCATTTAATTTTATTGTATTATTTTATTGTATTAATTTAATTTCATTGTATTTATTTCATTGCATCATTTTATTACATTTATTTTATTTTATTGTATTTATTTCATTTCATTGCATTATTTTATTGCATTTATTTCATTGCATTGCATTATTTTATTACATTTATCTTATTTTATTTATTTCATTTCATTTCATTATTTCATTGCATCNTATTGTATTAATTTAATTTCATTGTATTTATTTCATTGCATCATTTTATTACATTTATTTTATTTTATTGTATTTATTTCATTTCATTGCATTATTTTATTGCATTTATTTTATTTTCTTTATTTCATTTCATTGTATTGTTTTATTGCATTTATTTAATTTAATTGCATTTATTTCCTTGCACTATTTTATTGCATTCATTTAATTTTATTGTATTTATTTCATTCCATTTCATTATTTTATTGCACTCCTTTAATTAATTTATCCATTTCATTGCAGTATTTTATTGTATTAATTTAATGTAATTGCATTATTTTAGTGTCCTTATTGGAGCCGATTCATGTAACCCTAGCACATTCATCTAACTCCATCCATTTCATTGCACTCTACATTAATTCTACATTAATCTGACCCATTCACCAGATTAATCTCACATCCCTTTTGCATCCACCAGACGAACTTCACGTGGAGCAGACTCCTCACCATCCAGCTCAGCCAGCAGCAAGCGAACGGCTGGGGACAGGGAAGAAACGGGCAGTGAAGAGGGAAGGGAGAGGCTGCTTTGACTCTGAGCTACACAGTAATTACTAATAGGTTAATTGTTCCTCTCAGAGGGCTTCTCACTGCTTAACAATTGAAAACCTAAGGATGGGAACATGGGCCTCTGTCCTTCCCTATGGAGATGCCCAGTGAGCCCACAGTCTGGACCTCTGGAGTCCTGCTGTGGTGGCCATAAGAGGCTCCTTCCTCAGAGCCCCCCACTGTAGCTGTAGCCTTCAGTAACTGTTGAATCCTTAGGGATCCAAAGGGACCTGGAAAGATCATCCAGTCCAGTCCCCCTGCCACAGCAGGATCACCCAGACCCAGTGGCACAGGAACACAGCCAGGCGGGGCTGGAACGTCTGCAGAGAAGGAGACTCCACAGCCCCCCTGGGCAGCCTGGTCCAGTGCTCCATCACCCATAGGAAACTCTATTTTCTCTACCACTACAGGACTGTGGGTTCCTCCCCTGGCTGTTTCAGAAGGTTTGGGGTATTTTCTTCCTGTTTTTTTCCAAGGAAAAGAAAAATGAATGGATTTTTGAGGTGAACCATAGGCTTTGAGCGCTGCTCTCTGCAGAGGAACCCAAATCCAAAGCAGATTTGTTCAGTGAGTTAAAAATGCTGTAGTGTGAATCTGCCCCAGCAACCAAAGCATTTTCCTCTGTGAAGACTGGATGCTGCAGAGACTCCAAGCCCTGACTCCCTCAGGATTCCTGCCATAGGGCACCAGGAGCGAAGCTGGAGTGAGCAGCCCACCAAGATGTTCTCTGTCACCCACCAGCAGCCTCCAGCCCTACAGCTCCTCAGGGAGGTTGGAAGGGACCTCCAAAGGGCACCCAGTCCAACCCCCCTACAACAAGCAGGGCCAGCACTCACCACACCAGGTTGCCCAGAGCCCCAGCCAGCCTGAGCTTGAATGGCTCCAGGGATGGGGGCTCCAGCCCCTCTCTGGGCAGCCTGGTCCAGGGATCCCCCCCCCTCAGATCCCAGCCCTTGTTCCTCCTGTCCAGCCTCACTCTGCCCTTTTCCAGCTCCAAACCAGGACCCCTCCCCCTATCATTCCCTGCCCTTGGGAACAGCCTTCCCCAGCCTCCTGACAGCCCCTTTCAGAGGCTGGAAGGTCGCTAGAAGGTCCCAGCACATCACTCACTGGGAGAAGTCTGGTCGAACCATCCATGGGCACTGTGACTCCCAAAGAACCAGTGGCAGCCTGGGCACCGCTTCCCAGCAGGGCACAGCCAGGACACTTCATGCTTTGCATTTCTGCTGCTTCCCTGGGGGGTTTCTTTAACATCTCAGCTATTAATACACAGAATTGGCTGTGCTCAGCTCATGAACAGGAAAACCAGGGTTTGGGAAGGTTTTATATAGGGTAATAAAGTTGGTTTTGGCCTGAATTTAAATGACTATTCCACTGCTTCGACCCTGCTCTGAAGCCATCGCGAAGTTACCGTCCAAAAAAAGTCAGTGATGTGTTGAATAAACTCCTTCCTTTCACCCCATTACTCACCCTGGGTAATTGCACTTCTCCTCTCGAAATCTCTCTTCTTCCTCCTTTGTATTTTTCACTCTCTAAATCTCTGTAATTACAGGGGGCTGTTCCCAGCCTCCAGCACCCTCCACCTCATCGTCCTGCCTTGCCCTGGGGAGGCAGCCAGGTCACACAACCTTCCCCACCACACGGTCCACACCAAGCCCTGGGTTCCCTTCTGGAGCCTCCAGTGGTAACAGGGATTTGTGGGCATGGGCTACACGATCACAGGGTCAGAAGGGCAACCAAAGGGCACCCAATCCAACCCCCTACAACAAGCAGGGGCAGCACTCACCAGCCCAGGTTGCCCAGAGCCCCAGCCAGCCTGAGCTTGAATGGCTCCAGGGATGGGCCCTCCACCCCCTCCCTGGGCAGCCTGGTCCAGGGATCCCCCAGCCTCAGATCCCAGCCCTTGTTCCTCCTGTCCAGCCTCAATCTCCCTTTTTCCAATGATCAAACCTCCCACCTTCCACACCCCCTGATGGGAGGGCACCAGCATCACCCCTCAAGGTCTGTGCCTTTGCTTGTGAGTGAATTGCCCCCCAGGGGGATGAAGAGGCACCTCCGGGCTGGATGCTCTGCATCTTCTGGTGCCTTCAGCCATCAGAGAGCAGAGAAAGAGGCAAGAGCTGCATTTCCTGGTGGGATCTGTGATGGAGGAGGCACCCTGGAATGAATGGGGCAGCGGCAGCAGCAGCATCTCCAGCCTGCCCAGGCGTGCGCAGGGAGTGATTCACCCAGGAACATAAACCGAGCACCAGCAGGAGCTGCTCCTGGGGGCCAGGATGGAGCATCAGCACCAAGGGTCACGTTGCCCTCGGTGCACGTCTTGGCAGTACAAAGCCCCAGGCTCAACGTGCTGCTCGGCGCGGTGCGGTTTGTGGCACGCTGAGGTTATTTTCCTACTGGAGAGCTGACAAAATCTGCTTGAAATTAACGTACCAGAGGAAGAAAATGAGAAGCATACAGGCTGCTCCGCTGAGGACCGACACCGAGCAGCCCAGGGCTGCACCAGGCTGGAGAGCACCAAGCTCACGTAGCTCTGTGCTCCGCTGTGCCAGTAGGGATGGGGCAGTGGGTACCGGTTGAAGCCAATCGAGGCTGACAGCAAAACCAAGCTCAGCAAGAGCCTGAGGGTGGGATTTGGCTTCGGGGAACCTTAGAATAGAATCATTGAACCTTGGAGGTTGGAAAAGACCTTCATTATAGAATCCTTAGGGATGGGAAGGGACCTCCAAAGATCATCCAGTCCAGTCCCCCTGCCACAGCAGGATCCCCCAGACCCAGTGGCACAGGAACACAGCCAGGCTGGGCTGGAACGTCTGCAGAGAAGGAGACTCCACAACCCCCCTGGGCAGCCCCTTCCAGTGCTCCAAGATCATCATGTCCAGCCTTCCCTGCTTCCTCATCTGCAAGGGCACAGGGACAACCTGAGAAGAGGTTGATAGTCTCAACAGCCTCTTCCCTGAGCAGAAAGGATCCCTCAGACCTCAGATCCTGCTTACACGGACCAGCAGGGGTGATGCTGCTGCAATTGAAATGAGGGGAGATGAACCACAACCCCCAAAAAGCAAGGAGAGTGCAAGGAGCTGACAGCCACGCATCCTCCCCGGCCACGCACGGGGCCTTCAGGAAGATTTATCTCCAGGTCTGAGGAAGAGAAGTGGCGACAGCAGCTCTGAACACGACTGGATATTTACACAGAGGCAGTGAACTCCCCTGATCGCTGAGGAGGAGGAGGAGGCGGCGATGGATCGCAGCTGGAAGCAGAAGCAGCAGATACGCTGCTACAGTTCACCCTGTCTGGCCGAACAGCAGTGCCAGGCTCTACTCCCTGTGGCAATTAGCCTGGATTACGGAGCAGGGCTGCAGGGAGAAGGTTAATTAAAGCCCATCAGGATGAGCACGTGTGGGATTCAGTGGCTTTATCTCTCTGGTACCAGGCTGCTGAAGCCAATTCAGCAACTTGAAGATGTAATGAGACTGGATGGAGGCAAAGCAAGGGAGCAGCTCGCTGGGTGGCAGGATCAGGGAATGATTCAGAAGCCAAAGGAAACCTTGGGAAAGGATGACGTTTGTTCCCTTTGCCCACCTGGAAGCCATTCCCTCCTCCAGCACAACCAGTACCTGCCCCAGGCTGGTCCCAGCTTGCAACTCCAGTGACTCAGGTGAGGAGAGGAGAAAGGTCGGCTTGGGGCGGTCAAAATGCCTCCACACCCTCTGTTTTCATCTTGTTGTCAAGCAGGCATTTGGGAAAAGCCTCCAAGGCTCTTCCACAGCTGCCCAGAGTTGTTTGGGCTGGCAATCCTTCTGCTGCAGCCTCTCCCAGCCAGCCAGGAGATACCCCTAGCTCTCCCACACTGCACCAATCCATCTCCAGCAGCACTCAAGGAGCCCATGCACTGGATTTACAACAAACTGGGGAAGGGAAAACATACTGGGGAGCTGCTCTGCCTCAGCCCCTCACTTTGTCCTCAGCTCACCTTACTGTTTTCTTGCCTGCAAGCTCAGCAGCTGGGAGAGTCGCCCAGCTCTCATCTCTTGTCTCTGGATGCTGCTGATAATTAGGTCTTACTCAGAGCAGGGCTGGGGCACACGTAAGGACAAGCAGGCAGCCTGCTCCTGCCCCGCTGCTACGCTCACCCACTCAAAGCTGCTGTTTCACCCCAATTCTCTGTGGAGGGTGTTGCTTTGGCCAGAAGATGGACCTGTGCAGAGCCAGGCCATCTCCATAAACACCAACACAGTCGCCAGCAGTGGCAGCGGCTGATGGAAACGGAGCGCTCTCTGTGTCCAAAGGCTCTGATAGCGGTTTTATAACCAATGGCTCGGTGTGTTTATTTATTGGGATTATCTCCCGATGAGATCACTCATTCCTTGATGGCTCCATGAGTCACAAGCATCCCAAGCCAGCTTCACGGAGCCACCGTGACTTCCCAAATCTTCAGGCAATCGGAACTCGTGTCTGTCACTAAGTCAGCTGAACACACACAGACAGGAAGAAGCAGGTGGTGGGGGTGAAACCACAGATCTTCCCCCTCGCTCCGTGTCCCCAGCTACCACCACACAGCAGCCAGAGCACAGAAGGGTTCGACCAAAGCCAGAGGAAAGCAGAAGCAAAGGTGGTTACTGCCTGACACCATGCAGCAGCGAACAGGTCCCAGTGAGCAACAACCCAGCTTCTCGGTGACAGGGATCTCCCCACCTGTTTAGCTCCATCAGGGAATGGAACTGTGCAGGTCAATCACCTATCCCCCTTCTGGTTTGCAGGACTCTATCAGCAAACACCTGCTCAGTGGGAAACTGAGGCTGGCCAAGCTCTACCAGGAGCAACAGCCTGGAGATGCCTCCGCTGGGCTTCCAACAGACCCCGCTACATCTCAACAGCTCAGCACAGAGAGGGAAGATGTGGCTCCTCCGACTGCACCTCTCAGCTAAGCCCAGGCTCTCCCAGCTCTGGTCACTGCTGCCAGAGGATTTCCCTTCCACATCACAACACTGAGCACCGGAGCTCTGTCCTCCGCCAGGCTCCACCAGACAACACTCAGCCCCACTCACAAGGAGAAAGGCAGCTCCTCATCGTGCTGACCCAGTATCACGTTCCATTTGTTGTCCTGGACTGGGGTGAGACCCCTCGGATCTGGGGATTAAACTGAGCAGCAAGCCCTAACAAAAGGCATCGAGTTCTTTTTTAATGGGATTCTGAGCCCCGGAGATCTGGAACCCAGCAGCTGACGGAGAGAAACTCCCGTTTCCTCTGCCAGAAGGGACTTTTCAGGATTACGAAGCCCTGGACTGTGCCCGTAACAGCACACAGAGACGGTACAAGTACAGACAGACCTACAGACAGACACCCAGTCACAGCACCAGCCTTGGCTTTGCTTGGTGCCAGCCTACGACCCCCACTCCGCAGCAGTGAAACCCCCCAGGTGATCCCTACAAAGCCCCCCCCCCCCCC
>VZRI01005818.1:0-65978 GCA_013397515.1 Upupa epops | reverse complement strand
TCCAGTGTCTGATCACCCTTCCTCCGAGGANCAAAGTGAGCAAGACCACTGGAAGTGTGAAGCTGCCTGAACGTGGGCAAATGGATGCAGCTGGCAGGGGCAAGCTGAACAGCTTTCCTGGCACCTCACGCATGGGCTGTACTGGCTGTACTGATCTCTTGTTGCCCGTTCCTTACTATTGTTAGTAAATAAGAGGCTGTAATGGTTTAGAATGAGGGTCTAAATCGGTTTGGGTTGGTGCCTGCAATCCAAGCCCAGCAACCAGCTCTCACTGAGAGGTCAANAACCAGCTCTCACTGAAAGGTCAACAGGCGATGGAGCAGCTTTGCTTAGAAGGAAGGGAGTTATTGAACCCATCAGCAGTGAGAAAAGGAAAAATCCCCAGGTAAGTGAAAGAATAAGAAAAGGTAAAACAGAAGCTGCATCACAGTGCCTTTGCACGCCCTGAGAGACAAGGGGACAGCTAACACGTTGGGGTTTGTCCTTAGGTGAGAGCTCTGGGGCAAGAGAGTGCACACCAGCACTCGGAACAGAAACACCACCACACACACACATTTGCACCCCACTTCCAGAAAGGAAAGGGGGGTGGTGAGGTGGCTGAAATACAGCACAGAATCTACGTTTAATGCTCGTGGGAAAGTTCCTACTCCTGTCCTCTTGCAGAGCCAGCCCGCCCTGATGTCTCAGGCAGACTCCTAGCTTCAGGGGCTCTTCTTTGAGGCTGCAGCTGCATCAGATGTAGAGGATACAAGAGAATCCCAGACTCTGTTTACCAGAGGTTTAGGAAACCAGTGTTTATGATCTCTCTCTCATCAGAGGCCTCTCTCAGTGTCTCAGTGCCAGGGCACACAGGATCTTTGCCAGCCTGGTGGCGACAAAGGCAACATGGCGCCGGTCGCGAGGGGCCAGCCTGCTCTCTTCAGGGCCTCTACTGGGCCTTCTCTCCTATGTGGTTATTTCTCCCCTCTGCTTAGGGCCCCCAGGAAGGGTTGCAGGTGCGGGCAGTGGCGCTTGGTCTCACTGTCAGGAGCTGGGGTGAGCTGGTGCTGCCCACAGGCAAAAGGGGGCCTGGCAGAGCTGCATCCAGACTGCTTTTGTGTTCACCCTTCGGGGGTCATTGCTCACCCCCACCCTGCCCTGGGGGGTGAGGGGGTGGCAGGGGACGCTTTCCCTGCAGAGCAGCTCTGTGTCTTAGAGGGACAGGAGAAGGGCAGTAGGCCCTCCCTTGTATAGACTCCGTCCACGGTCACCCGTGGAGTCAGCACACTGATCCAGGCGGTCTGCTGGGAAGGCTACTCCAGCTTCAAAACAAAGTGCTTTCTCAGTATGGAAGCACCAACATGAACACTTGAAAACATGACCCTTCCAAACTGCAACTGAGACACACTGGGATCGAGATAAGATCTCAGGTCTTATACAACGTATGGAAGCATATAGGAGGAACGGCACATGTCTCTTCCTTTGCAGTACAGGTACAGATATCTTCTGTCTCCATGCATGCAGTCCTAAACCTCATGACAGCCATGCTGTGTTGATGCTGCCCACTTCCCTGAGCTCACCTGATTGAAATCTTCCCTGCTCCTCTAGGGAGGGTGCTGCATCGTCCCAGTTATCTTGATATTCAGTCTTACTGAACAAAGCCTACACGATGCAGCCACGATATCACTGCCACAGGTTTCCCAGAAAGAAACCTTTGGTGAGCAAATGTGAACAGCTGCCATCTGGAAAGGAGAGTGACAGCAGTCTTTAAGAAACACCTTACAAATCCAGTGCACTCCAGGAGTGCAGCGGAAAGAAGCTTGGCACCCAGCTTCTCCTTGGCATCACAGGCAACTTTTCCTTCCTGTCCTAAAACCGGTGTGACTGCAGAAAGGAAGACAATCTGTAAAAGCTGTGTTTTAAGGTAAGAGTGAGAGTGTTATGCTAACTCACATAAAAACTTGAGAGTTGACTACCGATTGCAAAACACATTGAGGGGAATTGCTGATGGCTTTCATCCAGTCTAAGTGGAAAGGACTTCTCTTTGTTTCTAACCAGCTTTCTGTCCCAGTACTAAAAAGGCACATTCACCCCCAGGCCCCACTGCTCAGCTAATCACTTTACATTACCCAGTAGCCCTTTTGTAAAAACAACTTGCGTTCAAAAGAAGAAAAGCCTCTGACAGTCGACTTTCTCCTGTTCTGTAGAGAATGTCACACCAAATCCCTCTTCGCAGGGCGCTGAAGAAGTTTTAGCTTTAAAATGAGAACATTCCTGTATCAGCAAAGAACAGCAAGGTTCTAGTCCATCTTCCTGTTGGACTAGTGAGAAGAAATATCTGAGTCACTTAAAACAGCCTTGTCATGTCTATAATGAGCTTGTATGAGGAGGCAACCTCAGATCACAGAGGGCTGGACTTGATCTGAAAATGTGGCTGTGTTCCAAGTTTTAAATAGGCTAAAGGCCATTTTACTGACATTTAGGGGTATTCGAATACCTTTTCTTCAGTGGTTTGGTGTATGTAAACGATGGGCAGCACCTTGTACTTACAGGTATGTCACAGCAGAATAAGAAATGAAAACCATGAGGATGCAAAGAAATCATAGTTTGGGGCCGTACAGAGGACTCTGTTTTTCATGCTAAGGGTAACATGCATTGACCAGTGCTTCTCAGCTTCCCAGTGCTCTGCAAAACTATTCAGCTGCTCAGTGTCACCTTCCCATACTTAAGATTTACCAGTAAGTGTGCATCATAGAATAGGAGAGACGTGGGGCTGTCAGACACCTGCGATTTCAAACCTTGTGACTCGGTTAAACTGCCTTTGTGAACAGGATTGTTTCTAGTTTACAGTTAGGATGAACACGGGGACATGCAAACATCACAGAGGAGCAAAGAAGCAAAACCAACAAAAGAAACAGCTCCTCCACATTATGGAGTTTCCTGATGCATAGGAAGGCATGGCAGGCAAGGCTGTCAGGCTTTCAGAGGACTGATGTAGTTAGGTGTCTTCAAACGGGCAAGCTGATGATTGCCATTTTTCTCCTGTTACTACTTGGAAGCCGTCATGGTGACATTTGGGGGTGGGCTGGACAGAGAGACGTTCTGCTGCTGAGCATCCATTTCCAGACATGTCAACAGGAAGGTTAATGCATAGTGGTTCCCATCCTTGAGAGCTGATTATCCTGCAGTACTGTAACCCATGTGATCCTCCTCAGATGTGCTTATCCAGAGTTCCCTTCACCTGGGAACATCCTATGCTGCAGGCAGAGAAAAAAGTCCCCTTCCAGTGCTCTGAGTCTGGGAGGCCACCTCTTAAAGTGATTGCAGTGACCTGAGTTGCAATAGTATATGGACAGAGGCCGATGGGCAGCTCTGGTGTGACCACCTTCACACGTGAGAAAAACATTGAAACAGTAAGAAACCTGCATACATCCTCTGCTTTTCAGGAGGGTATGAAGCAGATGGATTGGTTATAGCATTGTTTCACTCTGCAATAAAGGTTTTGCTTTAATTCTGTAAGAACAGCTCATCTGTCTCAGCCAAGGGGATCCTTTGTCAGCTTTGTATGTCTGTTTGGGGGCAAGACAGAAAAGTTGTTTTCTTGCCATGGAAAATAAATGTGCAGCAGAACAAGAAGAGGGGGAAGAAGAAAAACACATTATAGCCAAAGAAACAGCGATTTATCATGCAGGGGAGGATGCAAAGCACAAAATAGGGTTCCTGGGAAAACAGGGCAGGCAGAGCCCCATCTTGTGGCAGGAAGCCTGGTTCGTGCTCCCGTGGCTGTGACAGCGTTCTGGGACGGGGATCTGTGCAGCTGGCTTGTCAATGTTTTTTGACTACAAGAAAGATGCCTGTGCTTTGCCAAGCAGCTGCCTCTGAACAGATTTTAAATTGCAAGGCTAGATTACTCTGGTCTAATCCAGAAGAGAACAGGAGGAATTGTGTAATTAACTTTTCCCTTTCCTGTGGCAAATCATTCCTTTGTGCTGGGAAGGCGGGGATGGGTCTGGGTCTCAAAAGGAGCTGAAGTGATGCTGAGATTCAGTGTTTGTTCAGTTTGGGAGTATGCTGTGGTCTGAGTCAAGGCTACAGCTACATGGTGACTACTGGCTGCTCTCTTGATAATTTCTCCTTCTCTCACTTGCGCCCAAGCCAACCATCAAAATAGTCCTTCCTCCAGATAATTCATACTTGGAAGAGTCATCCCACTACTCAGATAGCTGCAGACAGACAGAAAACTATCAGTCAGTGAGCAGGATTTGCTACTTCAGGGTCTCCATAGTCTCAGAGATGCAGGAGGGCAACGTACCTTCTACTTTATTTGTTCCCAGGTCACCTCTCCTAGGATTCCCTCATGCCCAGCTGTCTACTGCATGTTGTAGACAACACAGAAAAGACATAGGCAAGAAAATAACTTGCTTCTAAAAACATAGCTGTCCTATCTTTTGAGCTGTGTGACAGATGTCAGACCTGCATTGACCTTTTTCTCGCTTTCTTAACCAAAACCTGGATCTTTAAGAGATTTTGAGACATGGCACTAATTCCAGCAGGACTTGAACTTTGAAATTAGAATCTTGATGCTTCATGACTTGTGACTTTCCAGACACAAAGATGGATTTGTTTGAGAACAGCTTACCTCTGGAAGAGTCTGCTTTAGGTCTCAAAAAAGATTGGAAATCATTACAAAGTTCTCTCCTGAGCCTGCTCCTGCCTTCTCATCTCTGTTAATGAGCATTTATGCATGGAGAACACGTTCTCTTATGTCATTTTGCTACCTCTGACTCTAACAATGAAGCAAAATGAGCACAGAAAAGGTGCAAAGTTTTGGTATGCTCGTATGTTTGTTCAAAACTTCTGTGAAGTCAGATGTTCCTTTACAAACTTGGGCCAAAACTTGTAGATCACCTGAGCTCATCCAGGTGTCTTCAAAAATAGCCCTGAAAAACAGACAGAAAAATCCCTGAAAGTAAGAGAGCAGAACTGGAGAGAGGAAGACACTCCACAGGCCAGTCAGAACTGGGTTAGAGATCACTTGTATAAACTGAAAGTGACAAATCCATGGGCCCCAACGGGGTGCATCCATCTGTGCTGAGGGAGCTGGGTGATACTCTTACTGAGCTGCTCTCCATCATTTTTGAAAAACCATGGAGAATGGGAGAGGTACCAGATGACTAGAAGAAAGCCAATGTCATTCCAGTCTTCAAAACAGGCAAGGAGGATGTCCCAGGCAACTACAGACCGGTTAGCTCTATCTCCATCCCTGCAAAGGTGGTGGAGCAGTTCATTCTGGAGGCCATCTCTAACCACGTGGAAGTAAAGAATGTTATCAGCAGTATCCCACATGGATTTACCAAGGGGAGATCTTGCCTGACTAATCTGATACTCTATGAAGCCATGACCAAATGGGTAGAAGAAAGGAGAGCAGTGGATGTCAAATAGGAATGCTTTTGATACTGTCTCCCATAACAAACAAACAAACTTCTCTTGACAAAGAAGCACAGCTGTAATTTCTGATGGGACAGTTGACAGAAACACTAGGAGAGCACACACTGGAGGTCAGGTGGGACTGGGGGATCTTTGGATTTATGGGGTGGCTGGCTGGGATGGAGGGAGGCGATGTTGGAGCATGCCAGAATTCTGTTTGCTACACAAAGTATGCTGATACTTTTTGTTTGACAATAGTTTTTCTTAGAAACCTCAAGGGACAGAGAATTGTCTTTGCTAGTAGAAAAGGAAAGCAAAATGCTAATAGTATCAGCAGACTGTGAGTCATAGAATCGTTAGGGATCAGAAGGGACCTCAAAAGATCATCCAGTCCAATCCCCCTGCCACAGCAGGGTCACCCAGACCCAGTGGCACAGGAACACAGCCAGGCGGGGCTGGAACGTCTCCAGAGAAGGAGACTCCACAGCCCCCTGGGGCAGCCTGCTGAGATTGAGAGGGAACCTCCTCTGCTCCCACTGCCCCTTGTCCTGTCCCCAGATGCCCTTGAGCAGAGCCTGGCTCCCTCCTCCTGACACCCACCCCTCACAGATTTAGAGACAGGAATGAGGTCCCCCCTCAGCCTCCTCTTCTCCCAGCTCCAGATCCCCAGTTCCCTCAGCCTTTCCTCATCAGGGAGCTGCTCTCCTTCCTTCATCCTCTTTGTTGCTCTACGCTGGACACCCTCCAGCAGCTCTGTGTCCTTCCGGAACTGAGGGGCCCAGAGCTGGACACAATACTCAGATGTGGTCTCAGAAACATTCTGTTTCCCTGTTTCTGGAAACATGGGGAAATACTGTTATTTTTACTCAGTATTTTTCACAATCTTCCTTCTCTGTAAACAGATTTCAGAAGGATTATTTTCAAAAGGTCAGAAACTGGTATTAGTCAGGTTCATTTCACTGAACATCCCTTGAGAACAACCCTTTGTTGTTTTTTTACAGCACACAACAACTTGAGGAAGCCTTAATTGGCCATTAAGTAGTTCTTGTGGACATTGCTTTTTTTCCCTTTCTGTGTTTTTTTGAGGGGTTTTTTATTTTTAAAGGCCACTTTAAAAAAAGGCTGTAACATTTCAGCTTGTCTTACCAACACTGTGGATAGATTTGTTTTCGGTGTACTTATCCAGAATTCGGCTCTGGCTCCAGCTAAGTGATGTACTTTGCATTAATACTGTTAATTATGTTTCTCCCCAGCCGTTCTTCACGCCTGTTCATTGCTGACACTTACCTGCTTATGTTCACTTTTGGTTGCGCTGTGTAACTCCCTGCCTTACGAGCTTTAGCCAAGCAAAGGTTGCTCAATTTGTAGGGGCAAGCATTTCAGCACAGGAACACGCCAGAGTCACCCCAAAGGCAAAGCTGGTACTTGCTGCTAGTATACTGGCTGGTTGTTAGTGTATATCTAAAGCGGGTATGTTTCGCCTTTTACAGTAACCTGTCATCCATGAAACAGCAGCAGAACCCCCTGCGTTTTCAGGTCTCATTTCCCCTTAATCCCACAGCCCTCTCTGCACATCCTGTAACCTAAAGTAAGCTGTCTCACCTCTTCCCAAAGTGTCTCTCCTTTTCCTGTGCATCCCTGATCCTGTCCGGCTGAACTCCTGACGATGTGACTGATCACTTTTACTGTATTCCCCACGGATCAGCTCACCACCGCTCCTCTCTGTAACTCACACTGCATCCTGCTTGCTGGCGAATGATGTTTAATTCTGTCAAGCTTTCCACGTTACAAGCTGCTGTGCACTGTGTCATCCTGTATTGGCATCTTGAATCTTTAATACAGTTGTTCTCAAGCAATGTTTCCACAAATGAAATGTACCTGCTGTGGTGACATCCTGCTTATCAACATGATGAGCAATGGCATTTAATGGGATAGGAGACAGAGACAAAGGGATGGATAGAGTAGCTTAGGCAGGAAGAACACTGCCCCTGTTTTTGTGCATTTAAAGGTTTTGGCTCTGTTTGTCTGCGATTCCTCCCACACCGTGGTCAAATTGGATGCATTTGTCTTTTTTATAAAGAAAGCTTACGACTGTGAATTGATTAAGACAACTGATGAAAGGCTACTGCTGACTTCTTTGTGATGAAGAGGGGAGGTTTCTGTTCTGTGAGGGTTCATTATGCTATGGAAACTCAGATTCTCACAGGTGCACAGGCACCCATCTGCCAATGACAAATCAATAGGAAGGAGTTATATTCACCTCCTTCAAAATCTGAGGCTGAGCACCTGATCCAAGGGCCATTTGCTGGTTTCCACAGACTGGGGAAAAGGTCCTACCTCAAAGTTCTGCTGCTCAGTGGAGGAAAGACAATGTGTTAGAGCTCAGCTCCCTGGCAGCTTTCCTGTGCTCCCCAGGGTGCTCTGAGGTTCACAGCCGTGAATGAGCAGCTGAAACATTTGAGCACAATAGTCTGACACTGTTAACCAGGTAGAGCAGGACAGTGTCAGGATTGGAAATAGCTGAGAAGTGTGAGAGTGGTTTCAGGAGAGGTAGTTTGAATTTCCAACCCTAGTCCAAGTACTTCTTACTGTCACTCGGTTCATAGTTCATGGATTAGCACTGTTTTACCTCAGGAAGGTGGTGGAGGGTCAACACACCAAATTACACTGAAAGGCCCTGTTGATTTATCCTGAATGCCAGTAGTGGGAGTCTCTTAGACGCCAGACAGGGAGAAGTGCTCAGCTAAATGGCCTCACAGTAGTTAGAAGGATGGAGGAAGAAGCAACAGATGTTCTTTAATCTCTGTTCCACTTTCAGGGGGCACAAGAAAAATCCTTGCTGAAGAGGGACTTTTAAAGAGCAGTGCCCAATAAGCCAGCCATGAGCCCTCCCTGGCCTGTCCTCTCCTTTTAAACTAATGAGACGTTCACCCACCCAGAGCTGTCAAGATGGATGGAGAAAGGAAGGACTAAAGCAGACATGAATCTGATGTCTGAAATCACTCTGAGGCTCTGAAGTCTACAAGATATGGTGAGGCCTATTTATTAAGTGGCATGCTTAATTTTCCCTTTGTTTTTTTATGGTTACTTCAGGATGTCAGGGATTGATTACATTACCATGGCTAGTCTTTTCCTTTGCCAGTGACTTTTGAGGCTGCTCAGACACACTTTATGTGCTCGTGTGAATATGCATATGCATGAGCTATAGGTCTGGACTCTATACATGTTGGTTTATGTGGTATATTGATAAATCCTCTGACTTCAGGAAGAATGGAGCTGAGAGAATTAGCACTGATAGTAATAGCTTCTGTTACTGGCAGTGATTTGAAGAGCAACCAGAAACTAAATCAGTTATGTGTAATTTTTTGCCACTACAAAATAGTGTTCCTGGTTACTCACTGTACTCAGGAGTACTCTGGAAGCTGGAACTGGGCAGAAGCAATTAATACTATGCTTCTCAGCTGTTGAGCAAGTGTCTCCTGGGAACAATATCGAATATTCAGAATAAAATTAGACCTTGTGAGAGCTCTACCACCTAGTAGTAAAGCTGTTCTAGTCCTTAAATATTCCTGGATTTTACTGTTTCTGTGAGCACCTGAGAAAGGATGGCAATTCCCCTGAAAAGAAACCTTTATGGTGTAATTAGAGCTGCAAAGCACCCTTTCTGCTCCAGTTTTAAACTTCAGGGGTGCTCAGGACTCTAATCTCACTTCCAGAATGATATATATACGTGGCTCCACAGAATTACTGCTGCTGCTGAGATGCATCATCCGCTGTCATCACCGATCTGCTCCTTCTCTCACTTCGGCTTGTGCTATAGTTACAGCACTTCAGGATCTGTTGTCGCAACACTACCTCATTCTAACAAACACCACAACCTGAAAGTGAAATCTTGAGACAAATGGGAGCTTGTTTAGCCACATGTTAGTGTGGCCAGGCCACACGGTCTCAGAGCAGCCAGTGTCAGGCTTTCAGCCTGTTCCAACGGGGACACCGTTTGCGATTGATTTCATACAGGTTTTGATCAGTTTTCTCTGTCTTAAAGCATGGGCTGAGATTCTCTGGGATATTGCAGCAGGGAAAAATAACCCAAACATGGTCCACTCTGATGTGAAATAATTCTTGAAGATGCTGCTGTTGACAGGGATACTACTGACCTTGGCAATATGATGGATTGCTCCAAACTGCCAGGGTCTTGCAGGGAGGATGCGCAGGTATTTTCTCTTACACATCACTCATCGAGGTGTGCACTACAGTGTGGGGCAGGCACTGATCTTCTCGAGCTCCTTTTGCTTAGCAAGAAACCAGCAGGCAATATTTACATGTCCGTGTTGTTTGTTTGGCATATACAAGTTACTCTGTAGCTTAGACGATGTGCAGAAGCTGTCCTATTAGCTTGAAAGCTTTACTGAGCATCTGTTGGCTTAGGAAAGGAAAGCAAAGACACAGTATTTTCCCTCAGTTACAAAGTGTAGGTGGTTTTTAAACATTAGATACAGAGAGCTGTGACCTCAGGCTGTAGTAGCCACGAGACCAAGCCAGTGTGATGTGGTAGACAGCCCAGTCAAGAGATGCTTAGGAAGTGAACATGGGAAAGAGCTGCAATAAAGCACAGCTGTTAGGAGTTTTCCACAGGACAACATTTCTAGGTGTCATAGCACTCCACTTTTGGCAGAGTGCATTCTCAGGCAAACAGGGCACAGAACTTCCTGGATATGCAAAACGCAGAACTTCTAACTCTGTCTCATGGTTTGTGCTTAAGCAAGCCTGCACCGCGCTCCGATGCTCGCGGTGTGACTGATCAGAAGCAAACAGGAGATAAGGTGTGGAAATTGTGTTAATTAATTCCAGTGTTATCGGATGTTTGTGATCCAGGTCTCCCACACTATGGGCTATTGGTAGAAAACTAATCAATTCTCCATTGTCAGTAAAACTAGAGCAGGCTTGTGTTCACTTCAGATCTCCCTTTGAATAGCACTGATGACACTAATCGTGTCCTAGGTGATGCGTTAGGAGAAAAGTGATCTTGTCCCTTGCTGAGCAGTGAAAGCTGTTTTCACCTGGGAAGATCCTCTGAAGGGATTGGCACAAAGGAGGGAAGGATAGATTCTCCTTTGGAGATAGAAAACAGACAAGAGGCAAGCACCATACTGCCTGTGAAAGGCTATGAAGTAAAGGAGAATCCCAAAGCAGAAGTTACTCTTGACAGAAAGAAAGAAATCTTCAAAACACCTGCAAAGGCAGGGGAGAAGCGGATAACCAGTGATGGCTTGATGGGGCAGAGTTTGAAGCTGCAGTGGTTTGGGATTTGTTGTGCAAACTCCCTGGTAAAATGTGAATTAAAAGACTTCTGAAATAGTTGTTCAAGTATCTTGAGTTTCATGTAGGTCTGCAGGCATCTTGACATGAGGTGTTGCAAGCTGTAGCTCTAATTTATACCTCAGGGCCTTTCTGCTGCTCAGTGCATGTTGAAATGGAGGGGGGCTAAAGGGAATGTAAATTCGTCTGAGTTCTGCCCCTGCTGTAGGCTCTTCTCTCAGAGTGAACCACAATACACTGTGCATTATCTTAGCAAATTCTGCTGATGCCCCCAAAATATCTGGTGTCGTCATTGTCCCAGACAGTGGTCTGTCCTTGACTTCTGTTGCCTGTGTTATGTGAGCACACACTGAAAGTCTTTTGGCTTCCTCATACATCTGTAGAAGTAGATAAAAGTCTGGCTAAAAAGAAAAGTGTGTTTTCTCAGCATCTCCCTGAAATCACTGGGAACCAAATTGTTCAAAGAAGCCATCTTTGATGACTTTAAGAGTCTAGGTCCGGGCCTGAAGCACTGGGCTTGGAAGAGTTAGGCTGGTGGTTGGGCTGGGTGATCTTAAAGGTCTTTTTCAACTTAAATTATTGTACAATAGCAAGGAGCACTTTAAAACCTGGAAAATCTTTTTCACTAGTGTCTCCTAGTGAATATGTCTTCCTCTCAAATACCTGTGCTACTCTCAGAGTTAGACCTTGCTGCTGCATTACAGAATTTTTGGTGCAATTAGACACTCTACTCCACCGTGCTTCATCCACGTGGCCTTTGCATACTGCACTCTTGTTCTCTGTGAACTGTATTTTAACTCGTGATTCATAGCAATGCCAGGAATCAGCCCCAGCAGCATGCTGGGTTTGTGTCAAGTGTGCTGGGATGTTCCACTCACAATGCAGAATTCAAAGGCTCTGTTCATTTTCTGCAGTATTTTTACATGTGTCTTGTTATGCGTACCAGTACATTTCTGTTTAGCCTATGTATCAGTGGCATATGAGGCATACAAACTGAGTTGTAGACATACAGCTGTATCCCGGGCCTTCCAACACTAGCTAAAGACTCAATGTACTTGGACTAAATGTCAGTGTATGGGACAACTGATGGATGTAGTGTGTCTAGTGAAATTAGTGGGTCTGGAGAAGGGCAGCATGGTTGGCAAAGATTCTGGAGAACAAGTCTTACGAAGAGTGGCTGGGGGGAGCTGAGGGCATCTTCTCCCAAGTAACAAGTGATGGGACAAGAGGAAATGGCCTCAAGTTTTAGGATAGATATTAGGAAAAGTTTCTTTACAGAAAGGGTCCTCAGGCGTTGGCACAGGCTCCCCAGGGAGGAGGTTGAATCACTGACCCTGGATGTTTTTAGAAGTCGTATTGTTACAGAGCTCAGGGACATGGTTGAACGGAGTGCTTGGCAGTGTTAGATTTATGGTTGGACTCTAGGAACTTACAGGGCTTTTTCAACTTAAATGATTCCATGGTTCTTGGTCACCTGGGAGAGCTGCTCTCCCTGGAACATTTCAAAAGGTTGAGATGTTCTTCCCACCTCAGTTAAAACCGGACTATGCAGCTCTGGTTACAGCCACAGCTGTTCTCTCTCTGCTTTTTCTTTGCGTACCCACCCAGTTTTCAAACTCTTTATTCTTGGCAATACTATTTATTTCTCTGCACAGTCCCTGTGTATGTTAGCAAGGGTACTATTTCATCCCTTCATTCTCAGGAATTCTGTAGCTTGAAGATGAAGATGATATTTCAAGGCGCTTCTGGCCCTGATCCAATCAGTTGAAAATGTTTTGCAGAAGCAAGGCTCGATTGACCAGGAGATTTGAGATCTGTTGGTTAAAACGTCTGGTTTTGTCTAAGTGCCTTTCGGCCCCAGCCAATGTTCTGCACCTCACTGCATCCTTCTCTTTTGCTGGAAGAGGTAGTTTGAAGCTTTCTATCTGGCTAATGGGTTTTTAGAATTTAAATCGTGTTCTAATCTCAGAGACTATTGAAACAAGTTTGAAAGGAAGCAGCCTCCTAGCTTTGGGGGATGTGTTTCTTAGCTCTGTGCTTTTGACTTTTTCTTATTTTCTGGGCAATAATGCTATCAATATCCAGTTAAAGGGAATTCCCTGGCTGAACTTCTCTTTTCACAGACTTCTTATCTGTCTAAACATTCATCTGCCCAGAGCTTAGATCCTGCCTTAAAGTTTCATAGTAGTTGTTTTTATCAGATACTTGGGAGGGTTTTTTTTCGAGCAGCCTTTCTTTTTCTCTGATTTTCATGTAAGCTTCATAACATTTTTCATACCCCAGAGTCCCTTTGTTGCTCCAGAGTTCGCCTGGGATCCAGGGCATATAGCAAGGCCATTTATCTAAGCGTGTGCCATTGACTCCGTGCCAGCACTCTCACAGCGTTGGATAAGTAATGCACATTTTTACTCAATATAAGCTAATCAAGTGGAAAACATGTATTGGTACATAATAATTTGTTGCTAGCCACAATCCCTGCCACGAAACGTTTCTTGGTTTTGTGTAACCCTGATTGCAACCCACTCCTTGCTGCTTGCACTTTACCACCTGCCTGTCAAACAAAACGTGCTTTTCTGTTGTGCCATCTCTCTTTCCAAGTGTCACATTTTAAGAATGACTAGAGCATGTCTTGAGCATCAGGTAGATGCTTTAACACATCACACCCTGCCCATTCTGCTACCTCCTTCTAAACAACAAGCAGAAGTAACAAAATTAAGTTCATAGCTACTACCCCCTGGCACAGTGTGGCTGCTAAAATCAAAGCTACTCCTGCTACATAGGCTTTGCTAGTGATATTAGTAACTTCAGGGGGCAAGCACAATTTGTGCTGAAGTGCTGTTGCCAGGCTCAGAGAACACTGTGCTCTATCCATGCAGAATATAATGAGAGTCTCCCAGAACTTTTGTGAGCATTTTCATAGAATCACAGAATCCTTAGGGATGGGAAGGGACCTAGAAGGATCATCCAGTCCAATCCCCCTGCCACAGCAGGATCACACAGACCAAGTCACACAGGAACACAGCCAGGCAGGGCTGGAATGTCTCCTGAGAAGGAGACTCCACAACCCTCCAGGGCAGCCTGTTCCTTTGCTCTGTTACCCATCCTGGGAAGAAGTTGCTGCCTATATTGCTATGGAACCTCCTCTGTTCCAGCTGGCACAAAGTCATTACTACAAAGATGTTCACAGTGGACAAAAGTCCATTCATTTCCTTGAGTTACAGCAACATATTCAAGAAATCTGTAATTTAACCACCGTCTCTCTGTTCCACATGGCTCCTTATCTGGTATAAATTTACTTGGCTCTTTTTTTCCTTAGCGGAGCTATACTAATTTCTGGTTTTTGAGACTCTGGAAACACTTCATTGTTGTGTTACGGCTATCTGTGCTGTCCAGCGTCGTCTCCCACTAAGATCATTCAGTGTGTAGAGAAATCAGCTCAGGGACAACTTGTCAATTGCATTATTTTTGTCTAAAATACAATTGGAAATGCAGAAAGCGCCTCTTTCAGCAGTACAGAACAGGAGAGACATACACCTAGACGATGTCATATTCCCCAAAACACATGTTTTGCTGGAGTATGCTTTTATCAAGGGCGATACATCGTTGTATATCTTAGAGATAACTGACATTTTCATTGTGTTTCCCTCTTCCCTGGCATTGTAATGTTAAAATTTATTTAAAACACTTATTGAAAACACTTACTAAGGAACAGTTCCAGTAAGATCTCCCTAATGTAGAAAGCGAGAGCATTTTCAGCTTTATTCATTAACCTACAGCTTAGATTTCTACGCTTTCTCAAATGGAATCACCTATGCTGGAAGGGACCCTTGATGTTGATGCCAACCATAAACACAACACTACCAAGTCATCCCTAAATCACATCCCTTAGTTCCACAGTGACACATCTTTTAAGTACTTCCAGGGATGGTGACTCTGCCACTTCTGGGCAGCCAGTTCCAGTGCTTTGCAACATTTTTGGTGAATACATTTTTCCTTATATCCAATCTAAACTTCCCCTGGCACAGACTGGGTCTGTTTCCTCTTGTTCTATTCCTTGTTACTTGGAAGAGACCAAACCCCACCACACTACAACCTCCTTTCAGGTAGAAAGTGTTACGGTGTCCCCTGAGCCTCCTTTTACCTAGGCCAAATAACCCAGTTGCCTCCATCACTCCTCACAGGACTTATGCTCTTCACCAGCTTCATTGCCATTCTCTTGTCATGCTTCAGGTCCTCAGTGCTCCCCTTATCTTGACGGCCCAAAATGGAACCCAGTGTTTGAGGTGTTGCCTCACCAGTGCCAAGTTCAACAGGACAACCAATTCCCTCTCCCTGCTGACCACAGTATTTCTGATACAAGCCAAGATACTGCTTTACTTCTTGGCCACCCTGCTGACTTGCATACAGCTGTAACTGTACACCATGGTAAATGAATGAATGCCGTAACAAATGAGGACCACAGGTAACTAGCCAAATGAAATTTGGAATGCTGCATCACAGGCACAAGCAGCCTGTGGCAGTACAGGCATTGTCGACAGGACAAAGTTACGGTTCAATCTCAGACGGAATGAAGTCAAGCATTACAAATTAGCATCACGGACAGTTTTGCAAGCAGACACAGAACTATTCAATTGTAAGTACAGAACAAAGCAGGTAGAAAACTGACCTTCTGCTTTTCCTGCCTCTGGGCAACATTTTCAAGAAGGTATGAAGGCCAGAGGCTTGGGGTCACCTGAAGGAAAGATACGCTTGAGTAGAAAACCCATCATAACAGGTCTATGAATCATCCCTTTTTCATTGCTTGAACTCTATTATAGTACTCTGGACTCGCTTCAGCCTCCTTCCCCCAAGGGAGATGGGTCTTTTATAAACTTGGCTTCCCACTTAAAGTACCAATGAGGTTGATGTTTTCAACAGGAAAGCAGCTCTAATGTACACAGCATGGAGTGTCCCCTTCAGAAATAGGTTGACAATGACAGAATACAGCTGGAGTTACGCACGGTTCATCAAAACTTTATGTGAGAAATAGTGGGGTCTAAGGTTGAAAGTTGTTTTGTATCTCTCAGCTGAAGAGTTCCTTTGCCCTCTGTTATTTCAGTAATCAACACTGAATTACTATCAGAAGATTTGAGGCTACTGAATGACCCTTACACTAGGACCCAGGCCCCCAGTTAATACAGCTAATCAGAGATTACTTCAGTTTGCTGTAAGAAATAAGGCCCTTTCAATTTATTACCTTGCAGTATGTGAGTAAGTCTTCATTTTTTCCCCTCTTCAGCTAAAAGATATTTTTCCCGGTTCACAGAGAAGAACGACTTATTTTGGAAAGACTGTTATTTTTTCTACTCTCATCTGGCCAGCCCAGCCACTCTAGTGGTTCCTCTTTCTCCCACAGCTTGGATAGTTCAGCTCTATGTAACCCTTTAAAGTGATGACTGGAAAATCTCGTTTAATCGACTTAACATAAATGCAATGTTTCTACAGTATCTTGGCCAAAATAAAGGCCACTGTAAGAGCCCAGGTCTCTCAACTCTTTCCCATTCATGAATCAAACCCTGAAATGGCTTGGGCTCATAATACTAAGTGTGTATTGCTGTCTCATTCACAGCGAAATCCCTCTGCCTGCAAGGAAACGTTTTTCTTCTTCAACAAGCTCACATTTTCTCCATAAATCAAGGGCTAGTCTTCTGAAAAGACCCAGTGCCTCTCATTTAAATGTGGTCCCTACAGTTCAGTTCTTGTCCTCCTAAAGATGCCTAGAGTTCTTCCTGGTAGTGCCAGTGTCTAAAGCCACCTTTAGCAGGACTGAGTCATGGAATCACAGAAAGTCAGGGGCTAGAAGGGATCTTGAAAGATCACCTAGTCCAACTGTACTGCCAGAGCAGGATCCCTTGGATTGGGTCACAGAGGAATGCGTCCAAGCTGGTTTTGAACTTCTCCAGAGGAGATGCTCAACAACTTCTCTGAGCAGCTTGTTCAGGGTTTGTTATCCTCAGGGTAAAACAATGTTCTCTTACATTGCAGGGAAGTCCTGAAAAGCCTCCCAACTACAAAGCAGCAGAGTTGGTGTTTAAAGGGAGAATCACGCTGAGACACAACATTTCTTAGCAAGAGAGAACCTGGTACTTTCCATCTTTGTGCCTGAGAGGGAAAAGCAAGCACCTGGCACCTGTTTACATGGCAGGAAATAACAACTGGGATGTAACATCTCAGGTCGGATCGGTTGCTCTGCTGAGCTTTGAAGAGGGGAAGAGACACTGTGCATGTCTATATATGTGCATGTCTATATTTTCTCTCATGCTTAGGATTCGATATAACTGTATGAGCACCTACTGAATGGAAAATTTGATTCTTCCTACAAGCTGAATGACAAAGCTGTCAGACTGGTGATGACTATTTCTTTCAAGGCTGATAAAATAATCTCTTAGCAGTGGTCACCACCGAGTCTCTGGGAAACCTTCAAACGCAATTTTCCCTGTGTAAGGTTGTACTTGATTTTCAATGAATTGCATCAGTGTGAAACCACCCAAAGAGGACACTCGAGGAGAGAAAAAAGACTTACCTGGTCTGTTTCTGATTGACTGTGTGGTTCAATATTGTGCTGTGAGCTGCATTATCAGTTAAGTGCATGCCTTTTACAAGGACTGGGACAGCTCTGGAGGGAAAGCAACTTCTCCTGTGTACACTGAGCAGTGGAATGATGATGCCTGATTGGATTGAGTCTTTGGTGTGATGAGACAAATCAAATGACAGCCCACAGTGAACCTGGTACTGGCATTTATTTATGAACAAGTAAGATCAGATCTTTTACCTTACTTGATTATCTCACATAAGTTACACGCTCACTTTTCCTCACGGCTACATCTGCGCAGGGAGGTGGAAAAGAGCCAAGGTCACTGACTGTCCCCCAATATTTATCTTCCTGATCAGTGTGATCTTCCCCACATCTTTTCCCCAGAGGGACCATCACTACTTCTTTCTGGCTCTGCTTCCTACTTCTTAAACTGCCTACTTTTGAGAAGCCTTTTTTGAACATCCTTTTCCAGTCCCTCAAGCCCCTTGTTTTCCCAACCTAAACAGTCTACACGTAAAGCAGTAGACTACAATGCAGAAACACCCAAATAGTTCTGGTTTGGCCGCTCAGCTCCTCACAGTCACCACACAGTTATCTGCCTCCTCTTCAAATTATTTCTCTGCCTATAACATTTTCAGTTGGGGAAAACAAAACTCTTCCTCAAAGTCAGCAGGGCTGTCCTGATTTCTACCACTTCTGAATCTGTCTTTGCCTGCGTTCTGTGGGTGGAAAAAGGGACTTGAAACATTTTAAGGCAAATTTATTCAGCAGAAAACAACCCTAGAGGTGGAAAAGTCCTTTCTGCACTTGCCTGAATATTTGTGGTGCTGCTTTACAACAGAAACATTATTTTTCTCATTAAAATCTTGTGTACAATATTGTTTGAACATCATGTAAAGCCTTCACATAAAGAAGATTTACTGCTTTTCCACTTCATTTTGCTTGTGTAGCTCAAGTCCTGTGTGATTACTTTGATGCAGGCTTTTGCTGTTGAGGGCAATTTGAAACGCAGCGCTCGCTGCTCTCCCAGCAATGAGGTACCTCAGTGAATCCCCAGCTGAAACCTGTTTGGGCGTTCTGCCCCATTTCATATCGATGCAAAAAGTAACATCAGAGGGAGAGCTCAGCCTGAGAGGGACAACTTCCCAAGTAACCTTGCCAAGAACACGACAAGTTATAGTATCTCCCTGCCTTCTATTTTAGCTTCCAGTAAGTTGGGATCCGGACATCTCCCCCTTCTTATCACTTGTTGGTTCTGTGGTGAATTAAGGTATGGAAATACAAGAGCAGACAGATCTGCTGTTTAGTGTTTGCATGGCCACGCTCAAAGTTCTTTAAGCATTTCATCCTGCCCCCCACTTCTTCCTCAGAAAGTCTCTGAGGCTTGATAGAAAAACTCCTGGTAGGTCTCCATGGATCCCTTGTCTCACACTGCATGCCACCAGTCCAATGAACCTTTGGGAAGCTGGTTTAGAATATTAAGAGTTAGTAATTCTTAAAAGACACCTCTGGTTTGTGTGCACATGGACCTGAACTCTACATCCAGGGCAGGGTAAATGCGTGCTCATTGCTCTGAGAGGGTTACAACAACCTTAACCACGCTTTTGCCTGAAAACCCTACCTGCCAGTACTTTGCCTGCCTTGGCAACCTGCAGGCGAGAGCAGCCTCGGCTGAGCAGCACAGACTAATCTCTGAGTGCCTATCAGTGCCCCTGTCTGTTTGACAGTCTAAGAAAATTAGAGATTTTCTATTTTCCTGTGATCTGAGCCAAAGTCTTAAGTTTTGCTATGGACTATGGAAGTCCTATCATCCCTGTTGGGAATACTTTGTTCCTGGGGGAGCACTCAGAATAATAGCGGTCCAGAAGGGATTTGACATGATGAGGAGGGTGCTGACATGCTGGGCATCAGGCTGTAGATTTCCTGTCGCAGAGATACACAAATGTCAAGGAAGGGAACTCTTTCTTCCTTCCTTCCCCCTGTGCAGCAGAGAGGTGAAATGAGCTGGGGCAGGGCAGGATGTCTGTGTCAGTTTGCATAGTAGATGGATGGAAAACACGGTCTGGGAGCTGGTAGCTGGACTGGAAGGGGACGTAGGGAAGTCAGTGTCTGTTTGTGGTTTGAGCCCTCCATACAGAAGAGCTAAGGACTCCCCACCGCCCCCCTCACGTCTAGGGGCAGTCGTACCTCACATTTCTGTGGGCAGTGCATACGGTTCGTCGGTGCTTCCCTGAACAGGGAGAACAACTGCAGCTGTGCCATCCCCATGGTAACAGGAGATGCTCAGAAGTTGCTTTATTCATTGCTACACAGAACAACATCTGGATTGCGCTGCGGGGTAGTACTGAGGACCTGCCTCTGCAGAAGAGCCATGGTGACGTGCAAGAAACACGGCTCTTGGTCTCCCTCCAATGGCTACTGACTGTCACAGCTTACGCCCGGGGGTAACATCCCTGCCTCTTTCCTACACCACGGGCAGTCCTTCCAGTTACTGCTCTGTATCAGCTGCCTAAACATTTAGATCTAGAGGTTAGGGGCTGTACGTTTGGAAACGACCTGGAAAAAGGGGTATCTGGATGCGATAATGCTTTAGGACCCGGTGTTTAGTTCCTAGAGCTGAGACATGGGGTAGAACAGAGAGCTCCAGACTCCCTCTCATAACCTGAGTCACATCACATCTTTCCCCTATCACAAACTCATGTAGAAAAGCCAAGCCGGTGAACACAGCTGGGACATAATTATTTCTACATCTCTTCTTTAATGAAAAAGAGTGTGGGACTTGCAACATCCAGCGGCAGCCAGGAGCTGGCTTTGAGCTCTCATCAGGAAATCCAACAGTACATCTCTCCTCTGTATCCTATTGTGGCACAGGAGCAGTTCTGCAGCAGAGTGGCCTGTCACTGCTGACACCACAGTACCCTTGGGGCTCAGCAGGTGCTCTCTTGCCTAACCCCTGCATGTGTACAATGTGAGATGATCATAGACTGCAGAATTACAGCCACAGGCAAAACTAGAGCTTTGCTGCAGCTCAGGCTGTGCTGAGCTAGAGATGGGCAGATCACGAATCAATGCAAATGGAGAGGTACTGCAAGAGCAACAAAGTACTGGGGGAGTAGGAGGCTGGTTTTCAGCTCGGTGTCTGACTTACGCTAGCAGGTCACAGCTAAGGCCAAAACACGGTTCACAAAGGCAGGGAAACAGTGTTATCAAAAGACACATCTGAAAGACTCTTCAGGAAAAAAAAAGGGTGGAAAGGCCAGAAGCATTGCCTAGAGATGGCCTGCAGCACTGCCAGCGCTTCCTGTAGTCAGCAGCCCCACGCGCTGCCCTCCTGTCTGGAACCCAAGTGTCTGGCCAGACGAGAGAACAAGAAAGGGGTTGGCTACATCACAAGGCCACAGTTCAACTTGACTTCTTGCCCTTAATTTCAGATGAAGTCCCTGTACTGTCTCTGTCAAAACAAACATTAGTAGATGTCATCATTAACATTTTCCTGCTGTGGCAGGAGGATTGGACTAGATGATCTTACAAGGTCCCTTCCAATCCCTAGAGATTCTATGGTTCCAGACAGAAAGTCAGGGCAGTAACACACAACATCTCAGCAGAGTAGAGAGAGGAAGCCTTTGCTCTGGGAATTGGAACCTCACACTGACCCACACACCCATGCTACTCCTGACCCAACAAATCCTCCTACCAAGGGTCCTGTTGCAGAATCACTGGCATTCCTAGCCATGCATGTGCAACTAAAAGCTGTCCTTAAAGAAGCACACACAGGTGTGTGTGTGTATATGCATAAGAGATGTGTGGGTAAACCCCAGCTGATTATGAATGACGATGTTTTCTCCAAGGATAAGCTGTATCCACTGCTTAGTACATACAAACAGCACCACAGCTACAGAGTTACACAGATAAAAATGCCTGGACTACACCAGTCCTAGGTCTGCGATCCCAGTCCAGGGGTGATCTTCGAAATCTGCATTCTCCTTTACTCTTACAGGCAGTGGAGGCAAATGCAGTGTAACTGGGAACACAGAGGTCTTGTACTAACAAAGCTAGGCTTCTGCAAAGCATCTGATATTTCTAAGGCCACTTGGAGAACAGACAGTGAATATTGCCAGACTGAAAGGCATGACCATGAGCAAAACCAAGGAATCCTCACTAGTAACTTACCCGTCCAGGAAAGGATCTCAGGAAGTCTGAACTACCATTGTGTATACGTGTTTTCTTTCAGGCATTTTAAAACCAAGTTCCTCAACAGGAGACTGCTGTGCTATGTTCTTCTTATGATAAATCTGGTGAGCCTAGACAGGGCATGCTCAGAGAAAGTCAGCTTGTAAATTTTCTCCCAGCCCAAATTAACAAACCATTAAACAAATAATCCACGAGCCGACCCATCTCCTCACTGCAGCTTGAGCTGCAAACTGCTTTCGCCTTGTGTCTCCGGGGTCAGGATTAAAACACTCTTGACTACCCCATGGCACAGCTGGCAAAGCACAGCTAGAGAACACATTGAGGTACCAATCCTAAAGCATGTTTGTCCTGTCTTCTAGTCTCCTGGACAAACCCTAATGGAATGGCGTGTCCAGGATGATGTAAGAGTGATTAAAGGACAGAATTAGGAGCTTGGTCCATGCTTGCAGTGGCAGGCATAGCAGAACAAGGCATTTCAGCACAATATTGAGTTGTAAGTCCTGCTTGGGTCATCATGATAGCAGTGATGACTACATCTGCCTAGAGTAGCAGCGCTTGGTCAAGATCCAGAGTTTAGACTGGCAGTCAGGAGATGTTTTTAGACAGGTAAGAGAAACCAGGCTAAAGAAAGTGGAAGGCAAGGCTCTCTTCAAGCATTGACATGCTGTTATTAATGCTGAGAGCATCTCTGATGAGACGGGTTTTGCATGATGTTCTGCAGACATGATGACACAGTTACACAGAATCAGAGTTGCAGCTGCTCTCCTTGTCCCCAGGTGTCTGAAACAGAAAAGTGCCATTTTCTGTTTGTGATGGTGTTTGTCAAGAAGAGCAGTGGCAAAGCACCTCAAATCACAAAGCACTACATCACAAAACATGCGAGTGGATTCAGTTTCTACCCCAGCTTTCTCAGAGCACAAATTAGGGAGCCAGTGAGCCTGTGTCTAATGCATCTCTAACTATGTACTACTGCTCATTAAAGCAATTCACAGTGAAGTTAGACTTGTTTCTTCTGAATGACAGGACCTCAGCAGAACAGCTGGGGAAGATCTTTTCCAGCCAGCAACAGTAGAGGAATAATGATTGACAGTGAATTGCTTTGAGGCCAAGGAGTAGCAATACAGTTGCATATGCACTGGCAGGTTGCCCAGCTGGACTACCGTAATTCTCCCTGCACAGGACCAAGAGTGCTCAGGAAGACATCCCTGTTGATGCAGCATAAGTAGACCACCCTAAATTCTATTGTAAAATCAAAACAACCAGGTCAGAGGACTTTGACAGAATCATCATACCAACAGCTAGAGAACAGAGGGAGCTGTGTTGATAAGGGTAGACCTACGAGTATTGAATCATGGAGGTAGATATCTTGAGATGAGCAGGACTATGAGGTAAGGTTGTATTAGGACAGTGCTAATGAAGTCCAAAGTCACCAGCTGCCATACAGCTGAGTGAGGAACAGGATTAAATCCCTAGTTAAAATCCAGTGCTTTACTTCTTAGACCACACTTCTAGGCCAGAAGAAGGACAAAGTCTTAATTCAGATTTCTAACTCCCTTTCAAATTAAGGAAATGCCTCAACAACTTCTCTGGCCCACAAACAACACCTGCTCGTTCAGCACAGCAGCCTGAGCATTTAGAGTATATTTTCTTACACAGTCAGGGCAGAAGTGGCACAGTGTGTTGGGACACACTCTGAACAGGATAACTCCTTGACTGGGTTTGACTGAAAGCTGATGTCTGGATTCAAACCCTAACCACACAGCCCGTATTTAGTGCCTGACAAACAGTACTGTATGTAAAAGCCATAATTCTTGCAGATCTTAAAAGGCAAATCAGAACATCGGGGGTTTGGTGCTGAGTATCTGATCTGCTAAGTAGTTCTGTAGATCAGATCGCTTCTTGCTTTGGTTTCTTCTGAAGGTAAAAGGCATTTTGTTACTGATCTCCTTTACACAGACCTCAAGAACTGGAAATTATTATAAATACATAAAGAGACTCCAATCTGTGGCAGAAAAAATACATTTGAGAAGTTGTGCCTGTAGGTATTGTTCCAATTAGCAATTTGCATCTCATTATCTTCTGGAATATTAACTTCTATCATAGCACATATTATCCTTACACTGCTTCCTTTCATACATAGGTTGACTTGTAATATAAAATCACTGGGAAATACCTCTCTTATTTGGTTCAAGTTAATTATGCAGTAGTTTGGGGACTCTGGTGATGTTATTCTTCATCTCTATTATCTTTGGACCTGGAGAGGATGGGAGGAAGAAAGATTTTATTTTCTCCTTGATGTTTTTCTTTGCAAATGAAAAAACCAAGTAATTATTTTGCTTCCAATGCATTTAGAACTGCTAAGACAAACCGTGTACGGCTGAGCTACTGACATTTGGGCCTAGAAAGCCTGATGGAGGCTTCACTTCTCAGCAGTTCCATTCCGAACAGCTCAGCTGATTCAGAATAATCCTAGCAGCTCAGCAGACTGTCCTTACTTTTCTTTGAAAGTCTTCTATTTTAATATCTGACTTTCCAGGGGGGTTTTATTACCTCTCATTCTTTTTTTTTCAGAAAGAAATCAATTAATGGGAGGTGTTTAGGGGTATTGGTTGTTTTGTTTGGATTTTTGTGGGTGGGTCTTCTCTCCCCACATCTCGTATGCTGGAGCGCAGTCCTTTACTGCTGCATAATGGTGTCGTTCTTTCAGGAGACCTCAAAACATCTTCATGAGCATTTATGAACCATGCAGAGCCGAAAAGACAGTCATTACTGCAGGTGGACAAACCGTGGCATGCACAGACAGAGTTGTCTCTGTCACACCCAGAGACAGTAGGATGCCTGGGAATGTAACCCACACCACATGCTGCACTGCCTGTTGTATCAGCCAATTACTCTATCTACTGCACCTTCAGCTTCCCGTTTTCAAACCCCAGGGTATTTTCTAGCAGAACAGAGATTCCAGCAACGCAGATTCAATCTTCACAACTTTCTTGCTCAGTCTTTTCTTGTGCTGCATTAAAGATGCAAAACAAACTTGGTGACCTCAGACGAAACACAGGACCTCTCTGCCAGCCAGCTGACATAAATCCTGCTCCAGAGCAGACCTTAAAGGGGGAAAAGTTGTCTTTGAAGTGTACTGTGGTGGCCGCCTTCAGACATCTCCTGTGCTTGGCTGCAGTTTGCAGTAATGTCACTGCTGGAGTAGCTCATTCCTGCTCTGCAGGCAGGAATGGAGGGCACAGCTCTCGTGGCCTGTGTGAGGAATGGCTGTGTACAGATTCCCCGTGCCTGCTCAGAACAGTTTTTTCAGAGGTCAGGTTTGCTCTTAACAATCCAGGAGGTTCATTGTGTCATCTTCGCTTCAACTCCAACACAGGCAGAAAACCCATTTCTCTCTGTGAAGACATTTAATTTAAAACAAGGAAACCCCCAGTTCTCCTGATAAGAAGAGGGGTTTTGTTAAACCTGAATGCTAAACTGAAGCCCCAAGTTAGCACAGGAATGGCTGTGATTTTTTTTTAGTTTCACTGCATCAGTTCTATGCAGACTTGAGGCTCTTTTCAGCCAGTATCAAAGGGGAGAGCACAAGGACATCAAGGAGCTTTAGGGAAACCACACCTGGCAAAGAGCACAGACATCACTGAAGCAAGTGCTGCTCATCCTCAGCTCGCACAAACTCTGCTTTTGACACCAGACCTTCTCAACGAGGTCTTGAAATGGGGTGTATCTTAGTCCTTCTTTCACATTTGATTTGTAACGAGGCCTCCAGCCTCTGATGATGAAATGCTGCAGTGGTGGTTTCTGCAATGTCTTCAGTATGTGTGCACTTCACTGATCTCATCCATGATTTGCATTTTTATTTAATCACTGCTGCTTTTATCTACACTGAGTATTTAATTTCCTGCATGTTATTATAGTTCTATTCCTTATTTCTGCAGGGTGCAAGGCAAGGTTCATTTTTGCAGCATACCATACCTAGATAGCCCCAGATGCACCAAGTCGCACACATTTACAGCAGAGGACTGTTACCCAACAGGAAAACAAGAGGTGCAAACAGACAACTTTACAACTAGCAAAACTCTGCACCCCTGAATCTGCACACTCATTTTGATTGGTAGATTCCTAGACTGGTTCAGCTTGGAAGGGACCTTCAAGATCATCCATCTCCAACCCCCCTGCCATGAGCAGGGACCCCCCCACACTAGACCAGTGTGTTCAAGGCCCCGGCCAACCTGGCCTTGAACACTTCCAGGGAGGGAGCAGCCACAGCCTCCCTGGGCAACCTGGTCCAGGGTCTTAGCAACCTCATCATGAAGAACTCCCTCCTGACTTTCAGTCTCAACCTCCCCTCTTCCAGCTGGAAACCATTCCCCCTGCTCCTACCACTCCCAGCCCTTGGAAACAGCCCCTTTCCAGCTCTCCTGTAGCCCCCTTCAGGGACTGGCAGGCAGAGCAGAACACATGGATATCTTTCTGCACACCCCCATACCTCAGAGGCTTTTAAGTTGAAACTTCATTGCTTTCCTGCCATTTTCCTGGAGATTATGGGGGACCTGAACCTTTTCTGGCCTCAGAAAGATCTTTTCTCTAGTGGGCAAAGGCAGGTTCCTTTGCTTAGGTTTCTGCAAACCAGGCAGCCACAGCATAACTTAGTTCGTTTTGTGTTAGATATTATCCAAGGATGAAAAGCATTTCCATCTAGAAAGATACCCTCTGTGTTTTTGTGACAGCGGTGCGACGCGTTTTCGTATTAACAGTAGGGTCGATAAGGGCTCAGGGGACTTGAAAGTAAGGTCTGCTTTGTTCAGTCGGGTGTTGCCAAGTCACTCCTTGTGATCATCAATCTGTATCTTAACTTTCTTGTCTATTATCACCACATGAATTTAGCTGAGTGATGGAAGAATTGTCTCCTCATACAACCATGACACTGCACACGGGGAGACTTTCCCTGCACTGAAGTGTCTTTGCATTTGCTAAGAAGTCAGGATTACTGTTAGGAATTACCAAACATTCTGGAGATGTTGGGCAGGGAGGAGAGAAAAGGAGGCTTCTAAGCCTTAACTGCCCTAAAAAGAAGTGAGTCTGACCTGTGTTGAAAGTCTGTCTCTGGTAGTGATCACAGCTCTTAGTGCTTTCTGTTTGCTGCCTGATTCCACGTCCTGAATTATCACCGCACCCATTCCATACAATGGTCTAGAAGAGCCAAATGCAGATAGGACTATTTAAAATGACGAGCTAATCACGGTTAATTTTCTTGGTATTTACTGTAATAACATTAATTTTGATGAACCTCTCTGAATGTGAATGTCACTAGTGCTTCTGTAGCATTTCTACTCGGATTCCATATTAATTAACTGGGCTGTTAATCTCAAACGTTACTGCAGGAATAGAACAGAACATAACCCAAAGAGAAAGAGAAAAGCAGCAGCAAAGAGCATCAGTGAGAAGGTATGAATAAAAGAAACATAAAATGGCCTTCTCTCACCGATACCTCAGAGGCAGAGTACCTGTCCTGTAATGGATTCCACCTACCAGCCCACCGCAGGCTGATACATGGCTGGATTTGCCATTTGAACTCATCCCTCTTTACATGGAATGCACATCAATCGCAGTTATGCTTGCTTTATAGCCCACTTCAGTGCCATCATGGAAAAGAGCCTCGGAATAAATGAGAGCAGGCCCACATTTCTTACCCAGTCTTCAAAATGTGGACCAACTCAATTTTTTTTCTTAAGGAGTTTGGAGGTTACTAGAATCTCCAAATAAAGAGTGACAAATTCATCTGGTAGAAGCAGAATGTCAGGTTCCTGTAGCATGAGAACTGGAAAGCTAATATATCTTCTGATTTCTGTCCAGTGTCCCTAATCACCCCTGCTATGAATATTCTATATAGCGAGAAATGACCTGGGAGCACTAAATAATTCACTGAGTCAGATTTGTTTTACTTTCCTTTTATGAGCCATCCCACGCCCTGCTAACACAGATTATCACAGATAATTTAGGTTCCAGGAAAAAACGTTCTTCACATCCTTTATTTCATTCTCTTACACCTGGGTTGAGTGGGGAAAAGATGACTTAGCAGCAGTACTGCGAATCTGAGTCAAAAGGCGTGTGATTTCCTAGTATTCTCATTGAGATACCCTGCTCTCTCAAGCTTTGATACCACACACACTCATTGATACAGTCTAAGATTTCCTCCTGTTCTGTCTCTGCATTCCAGGCAGATGCCTTGCTAACCACTCCTGCACATCCATCGATCCTGTTTCTGGATGCTCCCACTGGTGCACAGCTGCCCTGCTGAAGGCTCTGTAGATCCAGTACTGCTCTGTATCGCATGACATCATCCTAAACTCCCAACCACAGTCCCTTTTTACTGCTCACTTTGACAGCACCAGGAAAGCCTTGCTGGCACTGGCTCAGGGCTCTTGCATTGCCTTTCCACATTTCAAATCCCCAAGTCATTTCCTTTTCAGACTATATTACTATCTCATGTGCTTCCATCTTCTTTCCTTGCCTGTCTCCAAGCTTCAGCCTGCTTTTTCCTTTCTTAATCTCTGCCTAGTTGACTGTGGACGTAAAGAGGAATACAAGTACAGCACCCATGTGCCTTGTTCTCTTTGCCTGTCCTGGTCCTGGCACCCACAGGCACCTCATCACAGCTGGCTCAGATTGTCAGCGTAGACTTGTGCCTCCCACCCTATAAAGCAAATCCTAGGCACAGCTGCTCCAGCTTTTTAAAGCAAGTGCTGGTTTTAGTGAGCCAGTGAAGTATTCCTCCCAGACAGAAGGTGGTTCATGTGCACCCTTGCTCAAAAACACGTTCCATGAGATTTCTGCCCAGAGGGGTTTAGCTCATGCTTTCTCTGGAGGGATCTGAGGCTGAGTACAAGTGCATGTGCATGGCTTTCTCTGCAGAAGAGTCCGCATCACTCATGTTCTCTGTGTTTTCCTCTCAAGTTTGGGAAGTACCAACTTTCTGCTCCTTTCAAACGATGCCCTGTCTCATACAGAAAAATCCGAGTGTGTGTAATGGTTTTGGTGCATGGACTTCATCACAGTCCTGGTGAGAAGTGTTGAATAAGTGAAAGAAAGCAATGAAAGTGTGATCAGTCTTATCTGGCTCTCCTAAGATGTCAGTGGTGAGAAATTACAAAGACCACTCTCCTCAGTCTCAGCCTCTAAGATCACAGACCTTGTCAGTCACGCAGTCACGTAACAGGCTTGCTAAACACGATACAGCACTATGATGATGCAACAGATGGCAGGGAGCAAGACCCCGAAGGGATTTGATTATATGCTGAGGAAGTTATTTTAAAAGATGGCAAATGCACTTCCAAATCTCATTTCACATATTCATTCAGGGCTGAAAGCAAAACACTCTGGTAACAGCTCAGCAAGAGAATTAAATATTGCAAACTACTTTGCCCACCTCTGGTAGAAGCGATACCACCTATGTGTAATATAATAAGAGCTTTATCACACAGATAGATTTCTTAAGGAAATAAGCAAGAATTGCCAAGCATGTTAATTGTTAGGAAGAGCTGAAATGGTGATTCTCAGCTACAGTGGGAAATAGACTGCATCAACCAAACTGATGTCTCACTGCTTGGGAGGGGATCTTATTTAAAAGAAAACCATTTTCTCATCACTTCTTATGATCCTGACACAGCCGAGTATATCCCAGTGAGGATATGGTTTCACCTGTGTATTTTCTGCAAAGCCAGAAGACCTCTATCAATTTACAACGGCCAAAGAGTCGTCCCTTCTGCCAGGCTGTTCCTCACAATGACACATAGCGGGCTCTGCAGCATTGCCAGCTCACAGTTTTATTATGAACCTTGGCTTTGTGACTGCTTTCTGCATAGCACTTAATTGTTTGAATCTTTGTCTTGTGAGACACTCCCTTTCATCAAATGATCCCCCGTAACAGCACTGATAGAAGGGAAAATGTAATTGCACAAAAGCCCCCCAGCAGCAGTCAATTTCAACTAAAAGCATACAGTTATCACTCTGGAAGGGAAAACAAATGGCAATTTAAGCCTCATTTGTGGATCCTTTTGATTTTGGGTCATCACTTGACATTGCTGCTTCCTTCGGGGTTTCTTGGGCTGACCAGGAAACTGAGTCAAAGACAGAGGGAATAGCTAAAAAGTGGCAAGGGTGTCAGTACATTCAGTGCTTGAGTTTGCCTGGAGATGATAATAATTAACCAGCCACATCAATGCCAGCCCACTGCCTCAGTGTCCGACAGACTCCAATGCAGTAACATGCCCTTACAGGGGAGGAAACTAGGTCACTACAGAGAAATCCCCTAATAGAATCAAGCCCTTAACTGAGTAGCTCAGAATCATCACCTGGTGTGAAAAGGAAAGCGCATTTCTCGCGGTCCTCACGTTCAGCTTTCTCAGTTTGCTGGTGCGTTATCAGCTACAAGAAAATGCCCTCTCTATCAGCATATTACTGCTCAGGCATTGTGGAAACTGCTGGGGTAAAGGCTGAGCGCAGCTGAGTGATTATTAGTGATGTACTTAACCAATTAATAAGCATGCTTTCTGCACTCGCTGAAGGATGAGGCAGACATAGTTTGGGCTCTGCCTCCTCTTGCTCACACTGTTTCCTCTTTGTGGGGTCTTGGATTCATGGCTGCTTTATAAAATGTTTGCATATGCACTAATTAAAAAGGATTTATCAGGTTGAGCTCACGATGACTGAAAGATCCTTTCTCCCTTGGCAAGGTTGGAATATTTGAATAGCTCATTAATGCTCCTGCATTTTCCCTTTGTAACAGAACACTGAAAAATGAAAGAAAGGGATTTGTTGTGCAGCTTTAGATGAAAGGTTGCTTCATTTACTTCTAAGGCTGTCTAAAGGGGTCCAGCCCTACTCTGAGTTACACCAAAGGGCAACTTCTGACCCCTCACCAAAATAACTTCTCAAGTCCATTGTCAGACAGTGTTTGTTTGCAGGGTTTCTTCTAAAGGATCTGAACAGTTTGCTATTGGAGGGAGTGAAAAGGACAGAGCTCTTCTGAATCTGCATGAGTCAGGAATTACGTCAGTTGACTTGGTTGTGATGGAAGTCAGAGCATCGCAGCCTTTAAACACCAGGAAAATGCCCTTATTTATGCCACCCGGGGACTCGGCCCTTGAGCTTAAAAAATTCCCAGGGACTAATTTTACTGCTCACCCACCACAACCAGGGTTACATTGCCATGGGTGAGATTCTTGTTATCACCAGACTGAAGAGGATTAGTACTACAAAATCTCATCAAGTTTCAAAGTGATTTAATATCTCCAAACCCATAAACATATGTATTTCAGATATACCTTTCCTCATCGCTGAAAACACTTTGGGGCCTGGCTGGGTTATTGTCTAATGAAGATTATGTCCCAGAGAGCTTTTAATGCCCACTATGTCTTCCTTTAATTTTTGCCTCTCCAAAGTGCTT
Source organism: Upupa epops (assembly GCA_013397515.1). NCBI lineage: Eukaryota > Metazoa > Chordata > Aves > Bucerotiformes > Upupidae > Upupa > Upupa epops. Next base: position 35,040 of record VZRI01005818.1, on the reverse strand, counting down.
CAAAGATCCTGCTGTGCCAATTATATGCAGCATCTCTTAATGATGTCCTCTTCCTGGCACAATGTTGTTTTCCTTTATGTTTATTTCAGATTGTAAAATTAAAGAGGAAGGTGCAGAAAAATCCACATTATAAATTATAAGAAGTTACCTCATGCTCCAGAGAATGCCCAGGCGTTTGGTGGGGAAGATTCAGCAGAGCACTGTCTGTGTGGAGCCGGTGCTAGAGAAACCATGGGTGTTAAACCTGGAGAAGTCAGGAAAACACTAGTTAGCAGTATTCAGGACTGGGTTAGGACCTGACCTTCCCATCAGCAAGATAACCCTTGGAAAACCCTCCAGCTCTGTGAGTACCTGAAATTCCACAACACATGCAGAGGAGTCACATTGGTTGGGAGAGACAGAGAGACTTCTGCTCCATGGGAACAGTAACAATGACCACCTGAGTACTACTACTAAACCCTGTAACCTTTCCTGGTGCTACAGGAGTACTCCATCTCTGAGTGAAAACTTAGGCTCTTGGCATGTAAGGCTGTAATGCGGGCTGCCTTCTCCAGGGCACCAGCATTACAAATTCCAAACTAGTGCTTTCTAAAATAAATGAAGGTATAATATAATCTCACAGGCTCCTTTCCCTCCACTCTTCTAACCAACATATCAGGTGATTTGTGCTCTGCCTTCAACCTATTTATATTACCTTGCCATGTAAATTCAACCAGATGCAGTGTGTTAACATAAATCAACACAGCCATCAATAGCCTGCAGTCATAGTACTGGCACAGCTTGGGGACTATTTCCTTTCACCTCTTACCTTTATCACTGCCAACTACTAAAGCATGGCCACATCTCTCTCACCAGGTGTAGCTGCATCTCAGTGATGAGCAAAATGTTCTTCCTATAGCTTGTTGAGTGAGGGCATAAACAGCCTTATGAGCCTTCCAGATAGAAGAGGTAATATAAAAGGAAGCAGTAATATACCCACATAAATACTGAGGGAAAATTGGCGTCTCTCTTTTATAAAAGAGAAGTAATAATAATGAATATATAGTCATGACTCAATATTTTTTATAGTACACAGAAAGATTATATCTGCACTCCCACAATTTATGGCTGCATTCTTCTCCACCAAATTTCTCCTGCAGCTTGGTCACCCTCCTCATTTCCTTCTCCCCTCTAAAATAAATCATTCAAAGCAGCAGGACTTGTATACTTGTTGTAGTACTGGAGACCCTGCAATTCTTGTGAAGGAAGGTCAGGGAGAAGACATTTGTTCATGGAGCACATGAGAAATGAAAGAGAAAGGACTCAACGCTTTGTGCTGTAAAGAAGAGTTCTGTTAGGCAGCAGCAATGAACAAGTAAGCTGGGCAATGAACTGAGACTGTAGGAGAGGTAGCCAACAAGTTAAGCAGGTCATCGTTTCTTTACTGTCTTATCTTCTGCTTTCCCATTGCAGATACCACCCGAAAGTGGTGGAATCTGTAGCCAAACACACACACAATCATGGAACAAAATCAGCAGGGCTTTCCCTGCAGTGAGGATGAAGCCAATTTGCCACCTGGTGTAAACGGATATTGTCTACCATAAATTGTGATCGCCTGTCACTTCAGAGGTCTCTGCTGAAATTGCAACAAAATGATATCTGGCCCCGCTTTCATCCTCAGAGGCACTTGATTAGAATTACCAGCACTTCCATTTCCAGGCTCCTTTTCTTTGTCAATAGTCTGTCATGAGGAAGTGGCCTGTGATATGGGATGGGATGCGGGGTTATGACACCGAGCTGTAAGCATCTGCACAAACTGCCTTCGATTTCCAAGTCTACACCAAGGCTTAAATAAAATGATATACCTTAAAACCCTGTGGAAGACAAAGAACTCATCAAGGCTGTGATGAATTTTCTGAATCAAAGACTTTATTCAAGACTGCATCCTTCCTAAAGATATATTCACAATCTGCATTTGGAGATGGCAGTAGGGAAGAGCAGAGTAACCTAGAGACAGGAGCATTCCAGCCGGCTTGGGCTGAGATTGTCACACGCTTGCTGCTGTACAAACCATCACTGCTGCAGCCAGAGACAGTGGAAGTTCATGAATACTCAGCTGAGCCATGTGGGTTGAATGGCTGTACCCTGGCTACCTTTGGGACTGCTCTGCTATTCTTGTCTGAGCAGTGAGGGTGGAGATGCTTTGAGAGGGGGAGGTAGGATTCAGTGTCAGAGGAGACACGGAGCAGGAAGTAGCTATTAAAATTAAATACACAGGAGATCCTGTCTCAGTGTTTCTCAGTAATGTAGGCAAAAACTCTGCTGCTGGGAATGAGGAGCCAGAGCTGGACTGCTTCTGCCGTAAGGTAGGAATGTGAGGAACTGCAGGGACTTCCTCCTGCTGGAGTGATGAGGATGGCCACTCGTGTTTCAGAGGATTGCCTGTCTTTTACTGTGTTCCTTTCTCAGAGGGGCAGGCTATCAACATGACCCAACTCTTCCCTTGGCACCTGTAACCTAAGCTTTAGAAGTTTAATGTATGCTTCGCTAGAGCCTAGAGCTGTCTCTGGAACAGTCCCACCAGTGCTACTGATAAACCAGAATCTCTCAATTCCTGCGGCTTTGCATACCAACAAGGCTGTTATGCCTCCTGAAGGATACACTGTGACCCTCCTTTTCTCATCCCCTGGGAAGTCCTTTGCAAAGCATCCCGAATTACGTTATTTACAGGTGTAGCAGAAGTCAGGTCAGCTGGTAATTTCTGAGAACCTTGTGAATTTGCCGCGTTTTACACGAGCAGCTAAGGTTTACAGCGTCTCCCTTGGAACCAGTTATTTATTAGGTTGGATTTTATTCATTTTTATTCTTTTGTTGAGGGCAGTCTGCGCCTCTAAATACATCCTGTGTCCTCCAGACCTTGATTCTTTAACATTTAGCTGTGTAACTCTGTCGCCTGCTGCAGAATAACTCATCGCAGAATACGTAACTTCTCCAATACATGGGTTTTCTATTACACCATTTCTTCTTGCCCCACCAGGGCTGCTCTCTCATTTTTTCTCGGTGCTGACTGATTATTATTTATATCAGGCCAGAATTTCCCTGCAGTGCCTACTCTCCTTTAAACACCCCCATTTTTCAGTTCCCTAATTGCCTTTAAAAAAAAATAAGCTATTAGTAACCTGCAAAAGGGTCACAAGCAGACTTGGCAATCCTGGCAGGATCCCATCTATGTGAACTCCAATATTTCAAAGGTTTCACACAATTCCACTCAGGAATTTCTGGACTGGACACCTATGATTTTCAAACGGCTTCATTTATAATCGTAGACAAAATGAATATATATTTTTTAAACATTTGTAAACACAGAACTTAATGTTTATCAACATTTCTTTTGCCGACCTTTGTTTGATAGGAAGCTGCTGTTTCTTTTTTGCTTCAGTCTGTGTCTGTGTGTGTGGAGTTGTAGTCCTGTTGCACTCTCCTCCTGCTAGAAGAGCCATCACAAAGGCATCACAGCAAAACTGTTTACACATCTGCCTAGTTGTGAAAAAATCTGGTCATAGCTACTGAGCAGATCTGGGTTGAGTTCCATATGCAATTCCAATGTCAGGAATGCCCCATCTCTCCTGTCTTTCATCCTTCCCACAAAAACAGCCACACAGCTTCTTAAAAATAGAAGCATGTGTAGTAAGTTACCCCAAACATCCTCAAAGCTAGAGCTAGAACCTAGCTCAAAGCTAGGTTTTCCTAGTGCCCTGCATTGGTTTTTTTCCTCTGGCTACCTTCCTAATAATAATTTAGCGACTGCTGGGGTTTCTAAACTTGGCTTGATCTTTCTGAACTTGTGCCTGGCTCAGGAAGGTATCATAAGAGAGATAAAACTTGAATCAGAACAGTCCTAACAAGACCCGACTGCGTTTTAAGAAAATCCCTCAGTCTTTTCTTACCTTTCATAAAAAATAGGGAATTCCTAATGCAGGCTGGATATTTGGAGGTACTAGGAAGGCTGTCTGTTTTTCCTGCACTTGCCTTGCTTCTCCTGGTGCTCATAAAGCAATGGGTTCCTCAGCAAAACTCAAATACAGCTGATGTCTCAATGTCTCTGCAGACGGAACTGATGTCCAGCTAAAGCAACGTTCCTCAGCCTTAGTTCAGTTAAGCTATTCCTGTAAAGGATGTTCTTTGAGCTTTGGAAAAAGAAACCTGAGAGACCAAAAACCTGACCCTTTCAGAGCTTCGTGGTATTCATGATTTACTGACAGTGAGTTAGTACAATCAGAATCTGGAAAATGATCTTTACAGGCTGAAAATTGTCCTGTTCATTCTTCCTGATAATTTCCAGAATAGCAGGCTGCTGACTGAGATCCTCAGCTGCCTTGAAAGGCAATACATTCTGTTCGTTACTGTCCAGGCGCTGCTGAATTCCCACACTGCCCTCAAAAGGCATGTCTTCTCCGATTAGCTGATATTCCAGGGGATGTCGGAACATTTGTGAAAGGTGGCGTATTGCTGAGAGGCAAATAGCTAAGGACGACAAAACCCATTAACAGAGGCAGATGATGGCCTTGAACGATCAAATGGAAAGATAAGTAACCAGAGAAATTATTGTTTAGCACATTTTCTAGTGAACCCCACCAAAGTTCCTAGGTCAAGCTGTCTTTTTGCAGTCACTCTTTGTCCAATCCAGGCTTTCTGGGTTTTTTTCTATGCAATTCACACTAATTCACTACTTTGTAAATGAGCTCCAGGTCTTCTGGGCAATTTCATGCTGCTTCTTTACTAAACTGGCGATTCTCTGACCAAATGTTCACCAGTCCAGCAGACTGTGTTGCCATATAAATATGTGAGGGGTGGGTGTCAGGAGGATGGAGCCAGGCATCTGGGGACAGGACAAGGGACACTGGGTGCCAGATGGAACAGAGGAGGTTCCCTATCAATATCAGCAGGACGTTCTTCCTAGAGAGGGTCCTGGAGCACTGGCACAGGCTGCCCAGGGGGGTTGTGGAGTCTCTCCAGAGTCATTCCAGCCCCGCCTGGCTGTGTTCCTGTATGACTTGGTCTAGGTGATCCTTCTGTGGCAGGGGGACTGGACTAGATGATCTTTCAAGGTTCCTTCTGATCCCTAATTATTCTATGGTTCTATTTGAAATTATTCTTTGATGTGAGGGAAAATCACATATTTCCCCAAATGAAGACTTTATATTAAATGATTGGAGAAAATATAAGATCACTGAGTATCTTGAAAATATATTATACAGGGATTATTCAAGGAAACAAACATCTACAGGGAACAGGGAAATCCCTGACAACTGGAGGTTTGATGTGAGGAAAACACCATCACTTTACAGTTCAGAAGAAATCTCACTGCATTGATCCCACATATTTTGTACTTCACAGAAGTATTAAAGCTCGTCGGGATCAATAGTAGCAACTGATATTCTACCAGTCATGACTGTTATTCCAAGAAGGCCTTCATCAAAGGCAATCACCTTGCTTTTCCGAGCCCATACATTATACAAAGAAGTAAAGCTAAAACCCTAAGCTGAAGTCAGCGTGGTGCAAACGTCAGCCATTTACAAATGGCCCCAACATTCAAAGAGAAAAAGAGAAAGGAGTGAAAGGACAGGGCAGAGAAGTGTTTAGAAATGTCAGACACACCCCTTTCTCAGCACGGTTAGATCGACTCGGCTATGGTTTCCTGACCGATGGACCAAGGACAGACAAATGATGGTGTCGCTAGGTGTAGCTCTTCTTTCCAGCTTTCATTAGCAGTAATGAAGATGATTTCAAGGGTCTTCATTACGTGGCATTTCAGACCTCCTTTGGAAGATGAGAGATCAGCCCAGTCAGCTATATAAACTACATTTCCTGAAGTACTAATAAAGAAGGAAACCATTGGGTTCAGTTGTTGTTGGGGAAGACGTGCTGGGCGACCAAAAGCGCATTTAGGAAGTCTGTTTGCCCATTCTCTTGTCCCTCAGCTACAGGCGAATGACAGCTTGAGTCACCATCTGTAGGTGGGATAGCTGTAACAGCTGATTCCTACCCGTCAGCAGAAATGACATCTCCCTGATGTCTTGGTCTATAGGGAAGGATTCCTCACCGGTGGTGGCTGATCATCGTCAAAGCTAAAGCAGGCACTAACGTCCCCAGTAAGTATGCTCCAACATCTGACTTGCTAGTACTCAGTAGAAATCACGCAGAGCCAGTGCTGCAGAAGAGAGAACTCCTAATTAAAATATTTCTCTGTCTTCACCTAAAATCCTTTTATCCAAAGCTACAAATTACCGAGATGGTTTTGAGTGCCCATACACCTGGAACACACTGGGCCTTGTTAACTCAGTCTGGGCCTTTCTACAAGAAGGTAACATGCTGAATAATTCTCTGCAGCCTGTCCTCTAGTTCCTGGCTAATATAATCTGCACAGTTCTCCAACTCCATCCCTCTGGAGTTCTTCTGGAAGAGGCTGTTCTTTTCTCTACGAGTCCAAAGGCAACAGATTTAATCCTGGAAAATCCTCCATAATTGACTTTTTCAGAAGGACCTATCGGACAGTTGTGGTTTTAATAACTGCTGTCTTCTCTCATCTTCAATTGCACTGAAACCACGAGAAATTGCCATGAGATTTTTGATATTAGTAGATGTAATTTTAAAAACCCACTGGGTTATCACAACGTTCTTCTATTCCAGCAGATTTCACAGGTCTGTTGAATTGTATCCTCCCTGTTGTCATGGATGATGCAGCTGGTCGTTCCAGTGGCTAAAGTATCAGGAACTTTTGGACCATCTCATAGGCATGAAAACTAAGTGGAGTTGTTCCTGAGCTGAACCCAATCTTCCAGTTGGAAAGATGCTGAGGTCTTCAGACAAAGAATTTATTGCTTTCCTTCATAAATTCTACAAATTCCACTTAGTTCCAGCACCCAGCATCTTTCTCTTACATCTCATTCAGGTGTGTCCAGCTGTCAAATGGCAACTTTCCTTTTGTCTAAACTCTTTTTGGAGAGGCTGAGGAGCATTTCAGGACCTAGTATTTTCTGTCTCCAAAGGAACTTGTACAGACCTTCAACACAGTGACCTCCTGGGTTTGGGTGCACATTTAAAAGTCTTACTGCTTGATTATGAGAGACAACAAGCTAGGGATTTAATTGACTCAAGTGACCTTCTCATAGATCAGAGGCAGTGGTAACACAGCTGAAAATAGAAGCAAACCTGCTGGGCTCTGCTTATGTGCATAAGCTATCTGCCAGATAAGAGTCACACTTTGCTGGAGTACACAATCATGGAATCATAGAATCCTTAGGGATTGGAAGAGACCTCAAAAGTCTCATCCAGTCCAACCCCCCTGCCACAGCAGGATCACCCAGACCCAGTGGCACAGGAACACAGCCAGGCGGGGCTGGAACGTCTGCAGAGAAGGAGACTCCACAACCCCCCTGGGCAGCCTGTGCCAGTGCTCCAGGACCCTCCCTGGGAAGAAGGTCCTGCTGAGATTGAGAGGGAACCTCCTCTGCTCCAGCTGGCACCCAGTGCCCCTTGTCCTGTCACCAGATGCCCTTGAGCAGAGCCTGGCTCCATCCTCCTGACACCCACCCCTCACAGATATAGAGACAGGAATGAGGGCCCCCCTCAGCCTCCTCCTCTCCCAGCTCCAGAGCCCCAGCTCCCTCAGCCTTTCCTCATAAGGGAGGTGTTCCACTTCCTTCATCAGTCACCAGTGTATTGCATGAGATGTAATATGTTGTGGCAACTAACAGAAGGTAATTTCAGGGGGCTGGGGAATTCAACCACAAGGAAAGGTAGAAGGGAGTTTGGCAGGTCTGCACCGAATTCCTCCACTGCAAAGGCTTCTGCTGCAGTCTCAGGCATGGTACTGAAATTTGCACCCCAGAACATACTTCTGAGCACCCTGTATGTTTAGACAATCCCACTCACCCTGTTGTGACAAAAGTAGAATCTGCAAGAGTGCTCCTGCGCGAGGGAGGTGGACCAACCTTTGTAACCCAGAGTCATTTGGTCTGCGTGGATCAAATGCCGCTGCTCGGAGTATTGGCATCACAAAGTCTGAGTTGCTGGAAGTGCATAAATACCAGACTCTGCATTTAAGCACAAATAAGAGTTTCACTCCTGGTGCCAAGAGCACGCGAAACGTAGCAGCTTAAAAACACAGACCGTATTAACAGAACCTGGTTTCTAACTTCTTTCGGTTTTGCCTCTGAATCAATTTTTGTTGGATACGTTTGACTCCCCCGTCCCCGAGCTAGAACACCTCTGAAACTCTCCCAGAAGCAACGATTAGTTTTCAATTGCCTGCTACTGCTGAGGTTTTCTTGCAAATAAGGACTTGTAATGCTACATTAAACTAAGGGTTTCCAAGGGTTTTCTTCATTGGACTTTACGTGTGGGGGTGCTGTTACATACAAACAGCGCTCCCGCATCCAAATCAATCTTGTGCAGCTCTTTTACAGCTTTATTTTCAAACTGACTTTGCTTCATCCGTTGTCTTTGAGCTTAGAAAGCACTTCCTTCAAATTCAGGTCTTCATGCACAGGGCAGGTGGTTCTGAAAGTGCAGGATAAAAACACGTAAGAAGCAGACCCCGTGTTTTATAAGAAAATATATCCCTACACATCAGAGGTGCATCTGGTTTTGACAGATCTCCATCTGAGACAGGGAAAGAGGACAGGTTTTTAATGGGTCCAACAGCAAAAAATGAACTTCTAAGATGCTAAAGCTAGGATTTAGAAAGGCTTTGGTGTTTTTCAGATGTGTAGATGCTCCATTTTAAATCACATATCTATTCTTCTATCCAGATTAGGCTTTTGAATATCCTGCGCTTTTCTCGTTGAGCAGCCCTGTGCTGCGTTACGTAGCTGCTCAAGCGTGTCTCCTTAATGGACACGATTTATTTCAGATCATGGCTTCCTGCAGAAAACAGCTTTAAACAAACCCTGGTGCAACAGCTGCTCCTAAATTTCACCGGAATTGTGTCTCACATTCCACAGCGCTGTGCTGCCAGGCGTGGAGGGGTGACTGCCTTCTCCAGTGGGAGCCGTGCAGTTTGTCTCCTTCCTACACACACGTTTGTACCCCGAGACTGCATTTTAGAGAAAACGCTGGGTAACAGCTTCCCTTTATCTTGTCTGGGTCCTGCACCCAGGCAGAGCGGTGACATTCTGCTTTTTCATAGGGTTCTGTTACTCACCAGCTACTGCTTGTTGCATGGCAGTAGCGGCACAGCTGCTGTCGCTATGGCTTCAGCAGCCTGCCCTCTGGACATGCTTCAATTACAGCTGTGCATGCACAGAAGTATGTGCATCTGCAAATTTGTCATGTTAGATAAGAATTATGAGCCACGCCAGGTATTGGATCAGCTAATTATCTTGAAATAACCATGAGGAAATCTCTGTGGAGCAGAGCACCCCGCCAGCTGTGTCCCAGCGTGGTCCAACAGCTCTCTGTGGGGAGCATCAAGGCCTTTTCTTCTGGGGACTAGAAAGTGTGTTATGAATGATAATTAGCTGCAGATCACAGCCATCCCTAGGATGTAGCAGGATATTAACATCCCTGCTCTGATCTCCAGAGAAAGGAATGAGTGCCTCCATAAATTTTATACTGGTTATATAAAGGGCAGAAGCAGAAATGACCCCCGTTGCAGGATGCTGCACCTTGGGATGAAACTGGTGTGTGCAAAGATGTTCTCAAAGTGAAATGCATACAGTTACAGAGTTAGGAACTTGCTGAGAAAACAAGTCCCTGTCAGCACTCAAGGTGACTCAGGTAGAGAAGCACAGCTCGATGAGGTATCACATGCAGACCAGTGCAAACACCTGAGGTAGTATATTTTTAGTTCACGTCCATGACAGGAACAAAAGGGACCCTCCATCTCCTAACAATTCTCAGAAGGTACCGGGTCATTCAGAAAGCTGTAGGAGTGTAAGCATATTTTGAATCCAAAGTAACAGATCTTTTATCTTGGAGTAAAAGGGGATTATCACCTCCACCTGCACCAGTACGGTCAGCTGGCAGCACAGCTGTAACTGGTTAGAGCGAGGGTTTAAATTGGTTTGGGTTGGCACCTGTGGTCCAAGCCCAGCAACCAGCTCTCACTGAGAGGTCAACAGGTGATGGAGCAGCTTTGCTTAGAAGGAAGGGAGTTATTGAACCCACCAGCAACGAGAAAAGGGAAAATCCCCAGGTAAGTGAAAGAGACAAACAGATAAAGCAGAAACTGCATCACAGTGCCTTTGCACACCCTGAGAGACAAGGGGACAGCTAACACATTGGGGTTTGGTTTCAGATGAGAGCTCTGGGGCAAGAGAGTGCACACCAGCACTCAGAACAGAAACACCACCACACACACACTTGCACCCCACTTCCAGAAGAAAAAGGGGTGAAGAGGGGGGGTGGCAGGAATACAGCACAAAATCTACATTTGGTGCTGGTGGAGAAGTTCCTTTTCCAGTCCTCTTGCAGGCATCAGCCTTCCCTGATGTCTCAGGCAGACTTCTAGCTCCTCTCAGCTCAGGGTCTCCACTTTGAGGCTATAGCAGCATCAAAGGTAGAGGATATAACGGAATCCCAGGCTGTCTCTGCTTGCCAGAGGTTTAGGACACTGGGAGTTACCTCTCTCCTGGTCTCTCAGTGGCAGTAGCTAGGTCATGTGCCAGCTAACACCATTTTTTAGTAGCGGTTTGTCTTTGCTTGAGCCTGAGAACATTCATAACTGTTTGCACCAGGGGTACAGGGTCTTCCTCCTACAGATCTTCTGCATGTGTATTATATTTTCCAGACTCACAGACTGTAGCTGCTTGACTTTTGATTTAAAAGGACCAGCTCTCTTGCTGGTCTTGACAGCCTTGCTAGCTGTGCAGATTATCAAGGCTGGAGCAGTCCATAGGGTGAACACATCCTGTGCTGCAAACCCAAATATCCATGAGAACTGAACAGGGACTGACCTGAAATGCAGCACTGGTGTTGTGATGTTTTCTTTCTAAGCTTGTTGTCAAACACATTAAGACCTCTTGTTTGTTTTTAAGAAACCCAATAAGAAAAAGTAGCAAATCTTTGAATCCTAGAATCCTTAGGGATTGGGGGGAACCTTGAAAGACCACCCAGTTAAATCCCCCTGCCACAGCAGGATCACCCAGACCCAGTGGCACAGGAACACAGCCAGGTGGGGCTGGAACATCTCCAGAGAAGGAGACTCCACAGCCCCCCTGGGCAGCCTGGTCCAGTGCTCCGGGACCCTCCCTGGGAAGAAGGTCCTGCTGAGATTGAGAGGGAACCTCCTCTGTTCCAGCTGGCACCCAGTGCCCCTTGTCCTGTCCCCAGAGTGTTTGTTTTCTCAGTGAGTGCTGGTGGTTGTAAGAAATGCTCCCATACTCAAACGGAGAAAGTGCAGTAGCCATTAACTCCTTCAGGTAGTCTCTTCCTTGGTTCCCTATGAAGACATCATTGTCATATTTATTTCTGGTGGTAAGGAGAAGGCAGAGAGATAGCTTGTGGTTTTTTCTCCCAGGAGTCTTCCACCTCTCCTGTTAGCTTGCATCTTGCCACTGACAACAGACTAATAACTGAAAGATGTGAGACAGCGCTCAGAGAAAAGAAATGCTTGGTCTTTGGAAGGCTTGGATCTCAGAAAGGCTGTTTCAGTAGTGGTGGAAGGCAGAGAGCCCTCAAGATGTCAAACGGGTGTCTCGCCATTTGACATTTCAGATCTTTAAGTCTGTTGCTGTAGGGTAAACACTCGACAGATGATGCTTTGGAAACCTTTGTCAAGCACAGATCTTCAATGAGTGAGATGAAAAGGTCATGTGTAGATTTAAATGGAAGTGTTGGAGGCTGTTGAAACGGTGACGATTTGGTTTGTAGGCTATAATCGCACCGTGACCTACACACGAGAAATTAGGAGCAGAGATTTATTATCAGCTCCTGGCCATAAAAAGGTTATAACTTGCTTAGTGGAGGTGGAGGTCAGACATTCGGCAGGTTAGAGGATATTAAATTAGGAAAACAATCACAGTGAGGTTAATAGGAGAAAAAACCTTTCCAGCCTGGGATTTTGCAGAAGAGGTAGAATGAGAAACTGAATAGATGGAAACTGAGAGATGTTTATGAAGTCCAGTGGGAAGAACTATAAAGGAAACCAGTGGAAGGACAGACTGAGCGATGAGATCACTCCTGCTCCTGAGAGCAGACACTGCCTTGCTCGGTGATCACGCTCCACAGGTTCTCAAAAGAGCGATGATGGAGTTGGTTAGGCACAGAAAAACGATTATCAGTAACGGGAAAGCATTAAGAAAGGACTGGATGTAATGAATAGAAGGAGACACTTCCAGATGGTAAAATTAATTAGGGAGTGAAACACCAACACGGGGAATTTATAGGAACCTCATAGCAAAGGTCACCGAGCATAAGAGTGAACCAAGCGTGGCAAATTTCTGCTGAGGGACTTCTTGTGGCCAGCTACGGTTACTCCTGAAGAACCAGTTTTTCTTTCAGGAGTGAGTGTCTGCAGAACTGCTGTCAGCGCTCCGTTTCTATCAGTACTACCCAGGGTCACCGAAGGCCCCACTTTTCTTTCAGTAGCAGCAGGTAGGCAGTTCCAGTCACTTATCCACCACAGCTGAAAGGTAAACATACGAGAAATGCAAGGTGGCACGAAGGACTCATTTGTCTATAGAACAGGAGATATTCAATTGCTGATCATTAGATTTCTGATTTTGGGTGGAAATCAGTCTCCCGAGGACCAGCAGAGCTCTTCTTTGAGTTATCCTTTAGCAGTGCCGGAGCAGCCTAACGTGGAGTGAGACCACAGGATATGACTTACTAACAAAACTGTTCTTGATGCATATAAACAGAGCAGGTGAAAAGCATCCGAGTGAGGCAAGGTGCTCTAATGGGAATAGAGTGCTGTTCTCATCCTGCAGTTAAGCTCATAATAAGCTTTGGTCCAACCCTGGCTTGAGTGAGAATGATATCCAGAGCCTCCTGATGGCAAACACTGCACTAATGCACAGCATTATTCACTTTCCGAGAGGGGGAGTAGGGGGATCATCTACAACAGCTAAAGATCTTAATGGATTAAGAGGATGTCTGGCCCTTTGAGCACCCTGTGTTTACAGGACCTTCTGGGAATGCTTCTGCCATACAGTGATTCCTGCCATTTGTTTCCTGCCAAGTAGTATCTTCCTCTTTTTATAGAACACCCCACCTAAACAAATGAACGACACCATGACACGTAAGCGAGGAGTAAATATCCCTCCACAACCAGGAACAAAGATCCTGGGGGACAATCTGATGCTCCTGGGGAAAGAAAAATCAATCCTTTCAATTTAGTTTCAACAGACACCACTTTTATTTTACATTGATTTTCCACCTTCACAATCAGCTGCACGCTGGAAAGTGAGATGGGAGGTGACCCGCATCCCTGCTTTGCCCCCATCAGCTCCTGCGCAGAGCCGTGGTGTGCCTCACCACTGAAGGCAGTGCTGTGCTTGCATGCTTACCAGAGCCGAATATACTGTGTTTCAGCTTTCTGGGGAGCGCAGCAGTGGCAGCATTGTATTTCTTTTGAAAGGACAGATTCATTCATGGGTTTGGAGCTCCAGAAGGTGACTGACAACAGTGTTTCTCATTCCTAAGAAACTCAGGGGTGAACCTCAAAGTGGGAGAGGATGGAGTCTGTCTTGCTACAAAGAGAAAAAGCTCATCCAAACAGTTGCTCGTGAGCATCTATCAACAAACACGTTCAGTGCTTTGGTTTTTGAGTGGGAAACGTTCTCAGTTATTCGCTCTCTGTTCTTCATCCGTCCTCTCCATTTGCACAAGCTGCAGCTGTTGATTCTTGCCACAGCGGGGTTTTCATCATTAAAAAGCTTGTTTCTTAATTGATTTAGCAACTAAGTAAACCTCTTTACACAGCAAACCTCCCAGGGTTTGGACCCAAACCAAGCTTTCCCCAGCAGTCCAGTTCCCTCTGATTCTGAGACTTCAGTTTAGCCCAGTGGCTTCAGGAGATGCAAACTGGATTTTCAAGTAACTCTGAAGTTAGGGGACCATTACCACTTGATGGCTTGTAGATTTAGTGTAATCAAAACATAACTTCCACGAGCAGCAAAGCGTAAACCAAGCCCAAGAGAAATGCTGTCTCAGGAGCTGAGAGATGTATTTGAGTACCTAAACACTGCAAGCTGCAAGGGCAGTCAAACTTCCACCTCCAGAAGGAAAAAAAGGTGCCAGCTGCACACTGCAGTGAGTTTTAAAGGGGAAAGCTGTGACAGAGGAAAAGCATTATGTATTTCTCAATATACCTGAACAATGGACTCCTCAAAGTCAGTATGTCAGGATCAGGGACAACACAGAAAGGGAAGCAATTACCAAGTAGTTAAAAAAGTTGTAAGAGCAGAGAATTTTAAGCAAGGTGGAGGCCAGCGATGCACCTGGAAGGATGCAGGGGTGCTCCCTGAGAGCCAGTCTGATTGCTATTGAGCTGTGTCTAAAACTGAGAGATAAAAGCTAAGATGTGCTCGTAGGAATTGTGCAGGGTGCCTCGAGTTATGTGGAGCAACTCTTATTTAATTCTGATGCCCACAGCAAAGGATACAGCGCAAGGCAAGGACACCCTCTGGTCTGTGATAGCAAAGGCACCAATTGCTTCGTGGAGTGTAGCTCTGCAGTCAGCTATCGATCGTTCCTTTTCAGCTGCACTGGACAGACGTAGTACCTGATCGGGTTCTCTTTGCATTTACACCTGATATACTCCACTTGTTTGGTTGATTTTTTTTCTTGTGAGCTGGCCTGTGGTTACTGTGAAAATGGGAAAGGGTCTCCTGGTCCACTACAAAGCTGCCTGAGGACAAAAAGCCCTAGTGTCCAACTCCTGAGTTGTTGATCACCCCATTGAGCATGCCAGGTTTTAATAGTGTCTTGGGACAGCAGCTGCAGCAGAAAACCTCAACCAAACCTTCACCGACCAAAAGAGAACCCAAGGAATTCTCTAGCCAGCAGCTTTGTGCAGAAACATTAAATCTGCTCTACATTCCTGCAGGACTTGCCTGCAAGATCGGCTATGCCGTGACAACAATCAGCCCATCCACTCGCTATTGATCGCTGTTTAGCACAAGGAAAGGTCTCCTTCAGCCACATAAAAAACCTGCTGACTTAGCGCACACACAAGGGAGCCTTTGGCAAGGGTTTACTTGCTTTATGCTGTCGGGAAACTTTCTCACAGTTTTTCCAAGCTCAATGCTTTCCTCTTAAACAATCATGACAGAGGTGAGTCTTAATTTGTGAAAGGCTCACACCTGCTAAATTGCCTCTTTACAGGGTTCCTCTACAGTCTGCTGGAAATCTGCAGCAGACCTTCTCCGAGCCGGAACAGCAGCACTTTCGAGCTAGATCAGCTCTCTGCCATTATTCTTCTGTTCAAATACCTCAGGAGCATTGCCAGTCAGGGGAAGGAGAAACACAAAACCTGTCTAAAATTATTGATTTTAAAAATACCTCTTCTGTAGGGGTCTACACGAATGTTGAGAGCTGCAGCTGGCAGCATCAGCTCTTCCAGAAGTGGGTGATTCAAACAGTTGTGTCTGTAAGTCACCCCCATATGGGCACTCTACTGGATTAGAAAAAGAACGAAAACTCAGAGGTGCAGATGTGCACCATCCCTGATAACCTAGTGCACAGAAACGGGAGCTCTCTACGCTCATTCCCGAGGATGTGGGGGTAAAAAGTGTCTGAGTATTTTAATGCCTAACTAATTGTAAGTAGGAAGGACCAGGAGAAATAGATACAGCTCATGGTATTTACCCTGCACACCTAGCATGTGTGTAGACGTATCTACACGTGCAGAGACATCTGTCAATATGAACAGGCATTACACTTGGAGAGGCTGGGAAGTGCATGCTAGACAGACAACAGGCAGACAGATTTCATGCTGAGGGGAAGGGTTTTTTTCCCTGTAGCTCTGAATCAGTTTGAATTTGTTAGACCACAAACACAAAATTTGTTTTCAGGGTGAGAATAAAGAACGAAGGGTGGGAGGAAAGCTTGCAAACAAGAGAAGAAGGAATTACAGCCGACCAAAGGAGAATAGAAGTTTGGGTAGACTTCAAACTTTCTGTCCTATCAAGCGTACAAAGCATTCTTGCCCCAGGCCTCTCTATTTGTGAGGAGGCCACTTGTGTTACTGCAGAATTTGGAAGTGTGAAAGCCTGGGGTAAAATCTTCCAGAAGGATGAACAATCACTGAGCAATTCTTTTTAAGGTTTGCCAGCCGGCCAGATTCGCTTTCAGCAGTACACACAGTGATCTCTAGCTTACCTCTGATTGCCTCTGTCCCTTCAGCTGAGTGGTTTTCCTTTTAGCAGCTGGACTTGGCTCATTTGAATTTCAGCCTAATTAGGCTGCAAGATTTTGGCGAGCTCTGCCCATGGCTGTTATTGCGAATGGGCTCCGTGTATCGCAGGAGTCTGCCCGAGTCCAGCAAAGAAATATTCACTGTACTTTCCTCAGTGGGAATTTTGCAGCATGGTCTTCAGATTGGCTCAACTAGTAGATGACCCATATCCTCTTAGCCTGAGAGACAGTGGTTAGCTTTGCTTCTGGAAGCCTTGAGGAACCTTTGGGCAGGAAGCTGGCTTAATTGTCTGGAAGTATTCCTTTCCAGATCAAAACCACAACCCGAACGGCCTTAGAACCAGTGGGGATAGCTGAGAATTAGAATCCAGGTGGTAATGGATGATCGATAGTACTGACCCAGCTGCACAAACAGAACCTTCTACAGGTTTTGGATTAAACTTGTGCCAAAAGCTCTTTGGAACTGAACAAAATTGGGGGTGGATAGATGCATGATGCAGCAATAAATCTCAACGGGAAGTCAGCTAGGTTGTGTCTTTGATTCCTTATCAGAGAGCGTTCTTTCCTGAGGAAAGATCTAGCTATCAAAATAAGGAAATGCTATTCAATCAAATGATAACGTAAAACCTATTACCCGTCTTGTGATAAAACTCCCTGATTATGTATTCAGGGTGCTGAGATTTACCTAACAGGAAACCCAGATGAAGACCCCCCCCAGAGTCGAGCCCTACACAGACAGACACACTTTTCTTTGTAGGAACGAATGAGACTAAGCTCCTTTCCCACATGAGCATTAGCCCAAAAGCCTGCTTTGCATAATTCACTACATCCCATTATTGGTCTTTAATATTCTTCTGACTTTGTGAGATAATCACCTTGCCTTTGCCCAAGACAGTAAAGCAAGAATATTATATCTTTATGAATGACCTCCATGATGGGACAGAGTGTCTCCTCAGCCAGTTTGCTGGTGACACTAGGCTGGGTGGTCTGGCCGATCCAGCTGGTGGCTGTGCAGCCATTCAGGGAGGCTTGGACAGACTGGAGGGATGGGCTGAGAGGAATTCAGTGAGGTTTACTAGAATGCGTGCAGAGTCTTTCACCTGGGAAGGAGTAATGCAGGTTGGGGGGTGATTACTGGAGAGCACTTTCATGGAGAGGGATCTTGGAGTTCTTGTGGACAACAAATTCTCTGTGGAACAGTACTGTGCTCTTGTAGCCAAGAAGGCCACTGGAATCCTGGGATGGATCAAGAAGAGTGTGTCTGGCAGATCAAGGCAGGTTCTTCTTCCTCTCTACTCTGCCCTTTTGAGGCCACATCTGGGCTCCCCAGTTCACAAGGGATAGAGCCTTGATTGATAAAGTTCAACAGAGGGCCACAAGGATGATTAGGAGATGGGAGCTCTTGCCTTATGAGGACAGACCGAGAGATCTGTGCCTTTTCAGCTTGGAGAGGAGAAGGTTACAAGGGGGCTTAATCATGCCTGTAAATCTGTGAGGGCTGGGAGTCAAGAAGGAAGAGATAATTTCTTTTCACTTGTGCCCTGTGATAGGACAGGGGGCAAAGGGGGTAAGCTGGGGGACAAGTTTCATCTCAATACGAGGAAATATTTCAGGGTTACTGAGCATTGGAACAGGCTGCCCAGGGAGGTTGTGGAATCTCCCACTCTAGAGACTTTTAAGACACATCTGGATGCATTTGTATGCAATCTGACTTAGGTTTTATGGTCCTGCTCAAGCAGAGGTGTTGGTGACCCCTGGAGGTCCCTTCCAGCCCCTGATGAACTGTGTCTCTGTGTCTGTGAAGCCCAGTGTGCATGTCTTTGCTTAGTGAAATCGATCTCTGCCTTTTTCTGAATACTGGGAGTGAACCACAGAAGCCTCAATCAGTCTGTTAGCCACTTTCTCCTATCCGGAAGGCACCACCCTAAAACCCTGCCTCGCGAACCTGCCACATTTGCAAATAAGGGAACCCATGGATTCATCAGTTCAGGAAGCTCTAAATCTAATTCACAGCAAGTGTTTATGTACAGAAAGCATGAACACAGGCAGAACATCAGAGAACCCACACAGCTGCTGGTACTTCATACTCAGTCTTCATCAATGGGTTAATTACCCTGTTAAAGGACAAAGATATTACCTTAGCAAGTGACTGCTGCTTCCGTGCTTAAGTAGCTCAGTGGGCCACACGAGAGGGGTGAAATCCTGGCCCTGTCAATGCTATACTGCTTACACGCGCAGTATGGTGTGGGAGAGGAGCTGTCATGGGCTACATAAAGTTTCTGAGTGGGCAGTCTCTTACGTTCTCAAGTAGATGCTCAGCATCAGTCTGATCTAGTGATACAGACGGTCAAGTCTTCACCCGAGAACACTGTCTTTTAACTGGGTGGAATTAGAAGAAATATGGAACAGTATTGACAGTTACTGGAGGGCAGCGAATCTGTAAGTCCAGGCTGAAACACAGAAATATCTGGTAACACACGTGTAAGAACCCAAACAGTCACCTTTCCACAGCGCTTCCTGGCCTGTGTTAGAAAGGATTCAGTGTGCTCTGCAGATGTGAGAAATACGTACAGCATTTCAGCCAGATCTATTGAAAGCTCATCTTGTCTTACAAGAGAAGAACAGCCGTTTCTTACCATCTATGCTGCTGAAGTGATGTGTTTTGATTGAAATGATTGTATCAGATGCACACTCAGACTCGAGAGCTTCGCAGAAGGGTGCTTAGAGCTAAAATGGCAAGCAGTTTAACTCGAAGACTCACCCATCCAGTTATTGCCAAGTTTCAGGTGGCTCACACTGTCATCCTGAGAAGAGGTCCACTCTTGTGATCACTGATTGTACATAAATATTCACAGCTTCTGAAAAAGACTATCAGGAGGAAGTCTCATTCCATGTTGCTTTGCTGACTGCTCTCAGACAAGCAGTAATATCTCGTTTGAAAAGCTCAGGGACCCCCAAACACCTAGGCATTTCTGTGAGGTATTTGCAACTGGCCACGTGATCTTCCAGCAGTGTTAGCTGAGATCCATAAAGGTCTGGAAAGTCCGCTCCAAGGAAGTCACCACTCTGCGCTCCTGATACCAGAGTCTCTTCTCTCTTAACGCTTCCCACCACCTGGTTCTGTTCAAGAGGTCTTTTGTTTTAGAGGAATTGGAGCTGACAGCATCAACAGTTGCTAATAGAGTTGCTTGGGTGAACTTGCCAGAACAACCAGCTTCTTCTGTTATCCATCACCCAGCTCATTGGTTTTAGCTACTCTTCTGCATTAAAACTGCTGATGAAAACCCAGCAGTTGGCAGGGAACAAACATTTGGATGAAAGTTGAGCAATTTTATGCTGTGTGTTAAAAATAAGGAGAAACTTGGACAGAACCACACATACATATCAGGATTCCCCGAGACTGTAGACACGGCACAAGGCTACATCACAGAATCATTAGGGATCGGAAGGGACCTGGAAAGATCATCCAGTCCCATCCCCATGTACGTGTTGTAGCAGCAGTTCTGTCAGAGACTTATTGATTTAGCCTCAGAAGAACATGGAGAAATAGCTATTCCCAGGGGTGTTAGAAGGGATGGTGGCTCAATTTGACATAAACAGGTAGAATAAAATCAGAGATTGTTCATTAGTACAGTAACCATTAGCAGAAATCAATCGCTGCCCAGTCTGCACTTCCACTGCAAGCTTGTCTGTTCCTAGTAACGAGAAGGGAACATAAGTGCTTCTGCCCATTTGAAACTCAGAAGTGTAAAGTAATTGAAAACAAATAAATACAGTAGTTAGCTATTTAACTTTTTTCTCATTCCGAACAGAAATGTTGGTGTTCTAGTTCAGCTGGAACTTCAAGGAGAAATTAAGAGGGGAAATAAGAATCAAACCAGTTTTATTTTGAATATAACCCTGTTGGTAGTGGAAGTTATTACTGATTTAACACGTCACCGATGTATCAGCTGTAATCTGTGTACATAACAGACAGACACCGGTCTCTTTGTATTCTGCCCAGCGTGGGAGCTGTGTGGTATTTCAGCAGATGTCTTTTAGGTTTGGAACTCACGCAGTAAACAGCTGAGGGGAAAAAAAGACTAAAAGAGTAAGGGATTTTTGAAGTTCATCATGAGTAATTATTGACTTCTAAAGAGAGGCAATTAAGCTTGCTTGTCTGGCTACTGAGGAGTCAAGTGAGCACTTCTTGTTTGATCTTCTGTGTTACTTTTCTGCCCCAAACACTTCAGGGGACAGAGTACAGAAGAGGCTCTACTAACGAACTCCACATTACTTTGAGGACCACTGGCAGATTCCAAAAGAAAAGCTAAACTTTCACTTGTTCTGCTCCTTCGTCAGGAATGATGTTTGTATTACATGAAATGCAGAGCTCTTACACCAAACTAGGTGCAATCGTGTGACAGGTACTCTGCTAGGAAATAAAGCGTGGCAGACTTTTTGCACCCTGTTACAGCGTTCAGTCTGCACACACGCACTGGAACAGAGTTCTCTTGTTTTGTCCTTAGTCAGGTATGGGGTTAGAGCTTCTGCCTCTCACTCAGGTTGAGGACATTATTCACTGTCACCTGTACTGCAAGGGTGGGTACTTGCCCAGCCCTCTTGAAGGCTTTTGGGAAAAAATACTTCGATTGCCTTATTATTGCAGATGGAATATGATCTTAGAGGGCACCTTCCCTAGACGTGGGCGTATCTGAAGCCGTCTATAACACTGGGGTACTTGGCTTGACTGTGGTGACATCCCCACGTGACAGCGTAGCCATCCCAAGGCTGTCCATTGAGGCTCATGCTCTGCTCACATTCACGAATATTTCCTGACAGTGCTCACTGTGTGCCCTGAGAGCTGAGCTTCCTGTGTCAGACTTGTGGGTACCTGATGGAATGAGAATGTGATTGGAGGTGCAACTCATCAAGGAGAGGAGCCGAGACCAGGATCCTGAACTGCTGCTGCTCCCCCAACACATAGTTTCACTCCTCAAGATAATTTCTCCCTCTCCTTCCCAGCTTCAGTCACTAATCTCCAAGTCTGTTCTCACAGCAGCACAACACTGAGTTATGCTCAGAGAAGGAGAAACGAGGATGCTTATGTTATCTGTGGGAGCTGGCATAAGGGGTGGATGTGACATACTGGAGATTAGCTGTGAGTAGAAGCAGAGAGACGGAAAGAACTTGGAGAAGAGAAACCACCACAAACTCGGACTCGGCTGGAACTGACGCAGTGCCCTCGTTTGTTTGATTATTCCATTTCCTTTTTAACCGTTGGTACAAACCCAAAGCAGTTTATTAGAGAATTCAACGCACGGTCTTTGGTTCCGAGCTTGTCTGTAGTGATTAACAAGGACGGGAGAGCAAGGGCTAGCACAGGAAGCTGCGGGTGGCCGCCTGAACCTGTCCCTCTTATCCCATTCAGACATTAATGGGATGCACGGGAAGCTAATCTGCACTCCTGCATCATGTTAGCAAACCAAAATGCCTTGTGACAACAGTAATACCCCACAGAGTTAGTGGCTTTCGGAGGTGTCTCTTCAGATCTGTGTAGCTCTGTAAATCAGGCCTGGTTGGGGCTGGCAGAAGCCGTGTGGCTCCCTCGAGTGCCGAGTGCCTGCAGTCACAGCAGCAGGGCTGGAATGCAACAGCAGCTCTGCAGGGAATGCAACAGCAGCTCTGCAGACTTCGCTGGTCTCCAGAGCTGTCTCACCCAGGTCAGATCGATACAGACACTGAACATGTCCGTGAGACGGAAGGAACTGAGGGCAGAGGCGAAACAGGAACAAGCCAGTCTGCGGGATTGGTCTAGGTGATCCTGACCCTGATCCCCGCTGTGGCAGGGCGATTGGACTGGATGACCTCTGAGGTCCCGTGCGATCCCTAACTCCCCGCGACTGTGCGACTGTCATGACAGGGGAAAGCACAGTGCTTTCTTTTAACGACACAGGCTTCTGTCATTGTGCAACAGGGACCAGCTACACCAGTCCTGGTAACTGCAGTGTCCCAGGGGTTCGTTTTCTCTCACTGCTGTGGCACACACTGTGGAGGCAGCCCTCCCTCTCACCTACGTGAAGCGTCTGACGTGGTCAGCAGTGAACTGCACGGTGTCAGGAAGCAGAAGATAGTTTTCCGACCTCTCCATTAGTAACCGAGCACTCAGCAAGTTTGGAGGTAAATAATTACAGGGTTGGTGGGTTATTGACGTTCTCCTACCAAGAAGGCAAGCTGCTCAGTGAGGTAAACAGTCCTGGGTCCTGGCTCTACTGCTAAAGACAGCAATGCTCCGAGAGAAACAGGAGTGTCCTGCTGAGAATGGTCTCCACAGCAGCAAGTCATCGGGAGAGATGAGTCCTAACCTCCTGTCACCAAAACGAATGGTGCAGGCGGCTTGGTTTGAAGGGGAATCTGCGCTGCAGGGTGAAGGATGTTCCAGCTAAGTCACCACATTAACAGAGGTGACTGAACCGTTTAACATGCCTCAAACATGGATCTGCTGTTTCCTTTGAAAAGAGGAGGCAGGTAATTAACTGTGAAACCACTCGCTGTTTTCTATCAACACAGACTTTGGCACGGTAAGCCTGTTTTAATTTAGGAAATAGGTATAGATGATGGGGTCATGAAGGGCAGATCTAGACCTGCACATCACTTCACCAGCTCAGGCAGGAACTTTGTGTGAAGGATGAATCTGAATTTCAGCATCTCCTTTCAACAGGAAGCTGTGAAATGCAAGTCAGTAGCTGAACTGTACCAGGCTCTGTAGGTGCGTGATTGAAGCTCAGTATAAAATTAGATCTGTGGAAATATTAAACGTGTAACAGCCCCTAGCTCTGCTTTCCTGAACACCATCACACAGGTGTACAGGTTCAATCTGAAGCTGATTTTGTTTTCTTGGTAAACAGCATGGAATCAGTTTTTTATAAGGTTTGTATTGATAGCAGGAGGTGTGAGTTGTCAGTCCCCTCATACAGCATTATCCTGGCTGCAGCTAAGCCCTTGCCCTCATGAGCTGCATTACTGAGACGTGATATAAGCTCCTCCATCTATGCTAGGTGAAGCCCTCCCTGGAGGAGTGTTTCTAGCAGCTGGAGGAGCTAGAACAGGGTCACCTACTGCAGAATAAAAGGAGATCCAGCTGGTAGATCCAGTTAACAGAAGTTTAGACTAGGACTAAATTCCGGGGGTGTGTGGTTAGCTATTAGATCAGTTGACTGAGGCCACACAGCACCTTCTCCTGAGCTAGAAAACTAAACCTGAACTCAGCGTGCAGGAAATGCTGCAGTCGTCAGAACTGGGACCGGCTAAATTCAAACAAGATTACCTCAGATAAAGTCACAATGCTCAGTTTACATTCAGTAGTTGTAGTAGTCCCTTGTGATTTTAAAATATGCAGGTAAACCTTTAAGAGGAATCCTACTGCGTGCATTTTTAACTGCTCTTGAGATGCTTATTCCAACATTGGGGTGGCCCACATAGAGCTCTCTTCTACCTTGGCTGCTGCTTATTCCAGAGCTCTGCCCCAGAGCCAAGAACATCTGCACTTAGACTGTTGATATTCTGACGTCCCTATAACCCCGGTGTTCAAATGGGTTTCAGTTTCCAAAAGCCCGCTGAGAAGCTGCAGCTTAGTTTACCTTGCTCCCTGTAGTGGGGCAAACGAGGGAATACACGTACTTCAGACTGCTTTCAGATTATCCGTCTGCTCTCCTCTCACACGGACTCTATTCCTTTGCCACTCAAAGAAAGCTCAGATTCTGGCCCGTTGGGTCTGTAGCAACAAATGCTGTGGCAGACAATTCCTGAAATCTCCCTGCTTGAGAATAGCATTTCTCATCTCCACCAGTGCAATGTAAAGGCAGTTGGTGTCAGTCACTCAAGCCATGGCTACGTAACTGTTATGAACCGTTAGCAGTGGCTTCAGCAAGCCATTTGCTAAGTACATGCGTTAGCAGGCATCTTCAAAGGAACTTCAGCACGCTCTGAAAGGCACTTTGGTGGACAGGAGGGCAGTGGAAGGTCTGTGTTTGACTCCCTTGTTCAGAAATCTCTTGGTTCACCATTTACAGCTTTGCCTAAATCTGCACACAGACTGAAAACACTGTCTGAAGTCTATCATGCAGAGTAAAGGCGTGAGCAGGGGGCTTCCGTTCAGCTGTGTGTTCTGTTCATTGTGAAATGAAAACACCCAAACAGCCCCCGACATGGTCAAAACCAGCGACACCACCACGGGTGGAAAACAAGTCCAGGGTATCTTCAAAAATATTCAAAACCCCGTGATGGGTCAGGTTCTGGAATGATAATGACTTCTGAATAGTGTGTCTCTGCCTGGCTCTAAAGCATCGCTGGGGATCCGAGACATCCTGAACTCAGTGCCTACCCTAAAAGAGGATGTGCATTTCAGGTGGTTAGGCATTCCTTGGGGTGGTAGATGAAGAAAGACTTTGTGTGGGAAGAGAGGATCCATGAACGCCTTCCTGACAAGTGCAGCTAATGGGGCTCTTCCAGTAACACATCTTTCATCTTCATCTGGTTGCTATTCTGGTCCCAGCTGTGCTACTGCAGCCGCCGTAATAAAAAGCCAGTAGACTGTGGGAAGGCATTCAGTCCACAGTGCTGTATTCCAGCTCCAGACTGGAGCAGGGTTTTAAAGCAGTATTCAGCTACAGCCCTGACATTCGTTTTGTGTTCACACTGCAAGTCAGCGCCCGTCAGCTGGTTGCAGACGCCTTAGCTTACACCCAGGGTTTCATAAAAGGCAGCAATTTCAGGAGGGCTGCTTGGACTTCTAAGAATTTAACTGCACTGTAGTAAGTGTGAGTGTCTGAGTGCTGGTGCTCAGCTGAGGATAGCATGGAAGAATGTTATGCTGCAACACCCGCACTGGGTCACAGTAAACCTTTCTTCATACTCCGCTTGCCATCACTGACAGACAGGGGGCTGAGCTGGAGGTGTCTTTGGTTTGGACAGTCTGAACACAGAGAGGAGTCATTCATTTTGACTGGAATCACTGAGTCACGGGCTAAAATCACAGGCAGATGCCCTAACAAAGAAAGAAACCAAGACCACTTGGGCAGGGAACAAGCCCTGGGAAAGGGGAAATCCATTCCTTTGAAGTAACCATCTGCTGACCCATCCAAGCACTTCTAGATATCTTTGCTCTAGGTTGCCCTGGGCTAGAGGTAGCATTTACCCCTTCCCCTTGGCGATGCTGCTGAAGATAGCACTGCATAGCTCGCTCAGTCCTGCCGGGTGGGGCACACCCAGTCTTTGGGCCGCTAAGGGGAGTTCACTGCCCGACACGCAACCTAAGAATCCAGCATCTGAAACTCTACCGTGAATGGTGCCCAGGTCGCAGTCTCCAGCCAACACTCTGCTCATCTTTCAGAGGTCTCTTCACTTCAAATGCTCGGCTTAAAGAGGTAAGGACAGCTACTACACAAATACTTGGTCTGTACTATGCAGGAACAGGACGGGAATGCAGAATCTTTGCCCTGTGCGTAGCAGAGCTAAACAAAGCAGGGATGCAGTGATTTTACCCTGTGTTTCTAACGGGGTGCCATGGCTGGTTCTAAAAGGCTCCAAATCCGCCTTTCCAGATGCTTCAGCTCTTGCATTCCCAGATGATCTAGGATGCCCAGACTGATAAATCAGACGACAGTATCCATTCCAGGCTGGCTTTATCCCTTAATGTTTAAATTAATTCCCTACTGTGTTAAAACCCCACCAGCATTCACTCAAACTCGAGAACAGAACTAAATCCACCGGGATTTTTCTCAGCTAACGAGGGCAGATTATTTGTTAATTGGAAATGGTCACAGCCCACTTTTGGAATTCAGAAAACACTATTTCTGATCAGAGCTGTTTCCAGAGGATTTGTATTAAAAAAACAAGAGGAATCCTTAGTGCTGGGGGCTGTACAGTTGCATGCTGTCATCAGAGGATTTAGGTGTGAAGAATGCTACAGGAGATGGCTGAAGAGTTTCAGCTCTTTCATAATCTGGACACTGAGATGAAAGAAACTCATCTTTCTTCTTCCCTGTCAGTGAACTGGGAATCTTCCAGTTTGAAATCTGCTTCTGAACTACTTTGTATTAACAAACTAGGTAAAAAACCTGCTAGAAATCTTGATTTTAGGGGCTATTCTAGGGGCACAAGAATGTTCCAGGCAAGGAAAAAGAATAAGGAAGAGAAGTAAGCAGACATGGTTTGAGAGCCCTGGCCGTGCATAGAGTGGTCCAGTGTGCATCCCGAGGTGGTGGCAGGAGCAGGGTTTACCATGAGCTCTGCTTTCCAGGTCGGTAATGGAGATGCAGTGTGCAAGACATGTCATGTTTCCCTTCGATGGTTATTTCTATTTAGAAATTAAGGAGGTACAGAGGGTTAAAAGTTATATGGTATGTGTTAGATTTAGAAATTTTATAAGCAGAGTGAGCAAGTGTCAGAACCAAGGAGTAATAAGAGAGCCCAGAACAACTGCTTTTCTCAGTCAGAAACTCAATCAACAGCAAGAAAGCGTTGGCCTGCCCCTCTGTCCCATATTCTGCCTCAGAAACTTCTGACATTTAAGTAGCAACAAGCAGAATGTTAATCTGATTCTTATTCAGGCTTTAAAAACCTTTTTGTTTTAAGAACACCGTCTGCCTACAGCTCCCTGGCTGAAGTCAGCCTCTTTTTTGTGCACTTCTATTTCATTTCAGTGTCTTCTTACTAGATTCCACCTCCTGCACTGTCTCTCCCTGCTTTGTGCCTCCCCAGAGCTGCTTTTTGCTCCGTTTTTCATACACATGCTGACCATGATATGGTTTTCCTTTCACTTAGCCAAAACCCCCTATTGCGATGACTTCAACATCCCAGAAGTCAAGCCATCAATATCAGTTTGGAACAAAAGCAGGATTGGCTGCCAGCGCCTCCATAATTCCTAGCAATCAACTCCAGTCTCTTCTCTCTTAATGATAGATGAATAAACCATTTGACTTCATTTTCCCAATATATATGGAGGCCTTCACCATCCTTTATAGCCCTCAAATTCAAGACAATTAGGACTTCATTAAATCCTATCATCTCTCAGGTCTCTTAAGCCAAATAATGGCTTCTTGGAGGCTAGTCCTGCAGGAGTGTATGGGAGGGGGGCTATTCTTAGCAAGCAAATCATAGCCTGCCAGCCTGCACGGCAGAAGCATCCATCTAAGAATCAGAGGAGCAGCATTATTGGACATAACAGTGGGTTAGTTTACAGTCAGTTCCATTTATAAATTGTTTATAAAGAGCTGACAAATGACTAAGCAAGGTTTTAGTAAGTGATTGTACTTCAGTAATCAGATTAGGCAATCATGACATGAAAACGTTAGCAACCAATGCTAATTGAATCTCTGACCTGCTCACAACACCATTCATTATAAGCGGGTGTTTTGACAAGGCTGTAACACAGCCCACAGGGCACAGCACAGCCATCAGCAGAAGGCACAAGTGCGCTGTTTGACTCTGTGGATTGTAAGGATAAGTTTATATAACTCATTACAAAACTCAGACCACAGAGGCAAAGCAGACTACCTAGGACCAGAGATACCCTTAAAGAAAACCCATAGGTAATGAGAAAGCCTCTCATACAAAGGAAAGGTGTCAGCTGTGTGTCAGTCTCAGCTCTTGACACTTCACTGGGATAGACATCCAGGGATTCGCCATTCAATAACACCCGTGAAACTACGTGGTGCTCTCCCTTCTCCAATAGCTTCAGTGATGTGGAAGCTGTTGGTCAGCATTTGATCCTATCATGCACGTGCAGTGAGGTAAGAGGAGGGCTGAAGACATTATTTTGTCTGTCCTAGTCTCTAAAGGCTAGAGCTTTGCTGGTTTATCTGTCCCTTGAGACACTACTTTTCCAACAGTTATCATCTCGGGGGCAAGGTGCCTTCCAAGAGCCAAACACAGGTGCTGCTTCCTGCTCACCTACACACTACTTGTAAGGTCTTAAGAAAGAGAGTCGTAATCTTTGTGTAACATCTCAGACATCATTTCTCCAAGGTGAATCTGCACCAAGTGGAGAGCACAGCGAGGATGTTGCCTGTGTGCAGCACCACGAGTATCTGTCGGAGGGAGCACCTCAGGGAAGAAAATGAATTCAATCTCCATTTCAGGGGGAAGCTCTAGCGCTGTTCTCATTGCAGCAAGAAGAGCATGCCATAGTGAAAGCATCACTACCTTTCCTCTGCTGTGTCTGTTAAGGAATGAGGGAAATCTGGGAGGAAAGCAGTGCCCAGGTGGAAGCTCAGTCCTCAGTATGTCAAAGGCCTGCCGGATGGTTCTTTCAGAAAAGGTCAGTGAAAATCATCCTAGGTAAAAACTGTAAGCACGGTTGGTATCCAGAGTGATCCTGCATTGTCTCTAGCTGTGCCTATGCATTCGTTCTTTTCCATCTCCGGTTCCTGCGATGCTACACAGATTCCTGACACAGAGGAGTGACAAACTGACCTACAGCCAAATTGCTCTGTGGGAAAAAAATCACCTTTCTTTCTGATGCAAAATAGACACCTCTGAGCAGACTCATCCGAAAGGATGGAAAAATCCATCAGTAATTGCTGCTTTGCAAAGGAAAGCTCCAGGGCCAACTGACTTAATTATGCTCATCACCCTATCAATCTTAATAGAAGGGAGACTGTAATCCTAAAACTACAGTCAGCCAGGTGCCAAGAAAACTCCTGCGTTCCTCACACTTACTGGAGCCCCGGATTACAGGGCATCATTATAAAAGGATCACCTTGCTCAGAGAGAAGTCTGAACTAATTCCCATCCATTCAGATGGTCACACAGGTGCCAGCAGAGATGGCCTGTACTGACTGCCCTATGAGATAATGAGACTGCTCCTCAAGCTTGTTATGCAAGGATACCAGGGTGGAGAGGAGAACCAGAGCCAAACTGCTGCTAAACCTGAGGAACTTTCACTCCAATCACAAAGCAAGGACTGTGATGAATAGTGGAGGCGAATTTTTCTGAGGGGTTTTATCTCAGGTCTCTTGTAAGGTGAGAAACAAACAGAACTCCTGTGAACACGCAGGGGCTGTGCTGCTGTTCCCACCTGGTTCTGAAGCAGGCATAGGGCTCTGATTAGACAAATACTGGAGCTTGTTCCACCATCTCAAAGAGGTGCTCTGTGGCTGCACTGTATTTGTTCCCCAAAGAGCTTGCCCGTTTACTACAAATGCTTGTGCAGGACGATGGAGCCGGTATGGATTGGACTGGATGATCTTTCAAGGTCCCTTCCAATCCCTAATGACTCCATGATTCTATACAGGGGTGCAGGAATCTGTGCCCTGAAAAATGTGTTTCCATCTTAGCTTCTGCAGCTGCCCATGAATGCAGGCGACAGACGCAGCTTTCCCATCCATTGGCTCCTTCTGTGATCACCTCTCAGAAAGACATCCCCTGCCCCCTCTCATTAGCTCCCACTTGGCCACATTACAGACTGCAGCACAACCTCAGCAAAGGGTGACATGTTTATTCAGTCTGCCTGGGGAAGCAGCACAGGTCAGCAGAGCTGGAAGGGCACCGGAGAGCGCACGGACAATCGACATGGCTGTCCTCTCCGCGGGTGTCAGATGGGGTGTTGAGCGGAAGCTCCCTTGCTCTTCCTCCAGAGAGCTCAATTTCCCAAGTGGCTTTCAATTATTTCTATTTTCCCCAAACAAAAACCTCCAAGAGTTTTATTTGGAATCTTGAGTATCTCAGAAATTCAAGTCCCATCTGGACAGAAAAACTTGGCACTTAAGCTGGAGTGCTGGAAGGCCTCATCTTTGGGTCTAGGAACTGCATCTCAGTCCCCTACCATGCAGATGTCATGGCAGCTGCTCACAAATGCAAATAATTCAACTTTCACACAGTTCCCTGAACAATTAGGATGCGGGGGGCTCTCTTGCTCCACCTGCTCGAATCAACTTTGTGTCAAAAAACCCCACCACCTTTTTTCAGGAATAAATATGCTCCTTATTTATGAATAACAAACTCCAGGAACAGCGTCCTCACGTCAGTACAGAAGGCTGGTGCTTTCAGAAACGCTGGGTGTTTTCCAAGGGAAGATGAATTTCAGAGTAATTTATAGTTTTATTAGAAAAACAGCAAATGAAAACGAGAATGAGAAATAGATTGCCGTGGGCTTAGATCGTGCTGCATCCTGCACACATTCGTGAACAGCTTTGGTTGTCCTGAAACAGCTCTTTGTTGACTCGATGATTCACTAGGGAACAAATGGTTTAATGAAGATGGTTTAATGAAGGCCAGCAAGGGGCAGGGGAGAGGCTGGCATCTGGGCAAGAACAACCCCAGGGACCAGGAGAGGGTGGGCACTGACCTGTTGGAGAGCGGGGGAGGAGAGAGGGACCTGGGGGTCCTAGTGGCCAGCAGGGTGACTCTGAGCCAGCAGCGTACTCTGGTGGCCAAGAGGGCCAACAGCATCCCAGGGGGGATCAGAAAGGGGTGGTTACCAGACCGAGAGATGGTCTTCTCCCCCTCTAATCTGCACTGGTGAGACTGCATCTGGAGTCTTGTGTCCAGTTCTGGGNGGGCACTGGGTGCCAGCTGGAACAGAGGAGGTTCCCTATCAATCTCAGCAGGACCTTCTTCCCAGGGAGGGTCCTGGAGCACTGGACCAGGCTGCCCAGGGGCGTTGTGGAGTCTCCTTCTCTGCAGACGTTCCAGCCCTGCCTGTCTGTGTTCCTGTGTGACTGGGTCTAGGTGATCCTGCTGTGGCAGGGCGGTTGGACTGGATGATCTTTCGAGGTACCTAACGATTCTATGATTCTAAGGAAATGACAATTGCAGGATAGAGATCAGTACAAAACAAAGTAATGAAAAATAAATCATAGAAAGAGAAGTAATGCAATACCTGGACATCCTTCTGCCTGCAAATAGTTCATGGTGGAAGAATGTTGGGTTAGTGATTCTGCACGTGACACACACACACTGCATCTGTTTTTCAGTATCCTCTGGTAAAAGGAGAGATCAGTGACTGGCAAACCAGTGGAGCTGAGCAGGAGGGGAGAGGAGACTTTTGGCTAGCTGGTCAGAGCTGAATTAATTCCTGGGAATCAAAGCACCAGTGGTGTGCAGAGGGGAATGCTGCTGGGCTCAGCCTGCAAAACAACTTAGGAATCAAGTGTGATTACACTGAATCAGTCTATCCACAATCCAGCTCTGAAGGGGATCAGGAGTAGGAAAGGCTTGTAAGACCACGATTACTGAGGGCAGTTCTGCAACCTTCCACACCGCAGGGCTGAGTGCGGATGGCAGCATTCCAGGTGGAGTCTATAGAAGCATCTCTGTACCCTGCTGAGAATGTAGTAGAGGAAACCAAAGTAAGTGGAGCTGACGGTGCAGAGCTCTTTTCTCATAGCTTTATAATATCACCTGCGTGAGGACTGTACGTGGCTCTAAAAGAGCTGTGAAAACTCTTCAGCTTTTGTATATGCCAGCTGGTAAAATGGATATTAAGGCACTGTTAAAGAAATCCTGGCTTTCAAGTCCAGGGAACAGCCTGTGCAAATCATGCCTGTCCTGTTTGCGTCCTCTTCATCTGCCTGCCTGTACATAAAGCCAGCCAAAGAGAAGCCTTGGTGCCCTTCACAAAGGCCTTTTGAGCAACAAAGTGCATTAAGTTTTCATCCACTGGCTGCTCTGATCTTCGTTAAGTGAGACCTGCAGAGCACATCATCACGTATAGGATATAGATATATATATGAATAGCACATCTTTGTATCCTGTGGTGTGATAGCAATGCGTTCAAGGCATGTTCTGCTTTAACAGGGAGCATGCTTTCAGCAGGAAACACCTCTAAGCGGACTGCACGGCTCATGAACAGCTGTTACAGTGCTGATGTGCTGATCCAAAAACTCGCAGCAATTTAGACCCTGTGGAAGGTGCTGCACGCAATTATCTGAAGCAGCTAGAACATTTATTATGATAATTAAAGTCAATTACTTTGATGGCAGGATCACAAAACAAACAGCACCTCTGCCACTCCCCTTGTTTTCCTGTATCTTGCACAATTTAATATTGCCAGGGTAATTACTGCGTCTCACCACCCTCCCAGAGAATCCCAGTGGCAGGGACATCTTCATTCACTTGCCTAGTCAGTTCCCTTCCACATGGCTGCTTTACTCGGTGGCAGTGGATGGGTGAGTCCCTTAGAATGTCGATGGCACTCCCGAATTGCTCTGCTTCTACTAAAAAAGGAGTAGTTTGCTGTTGTCAGAGCACCTCTGGACAATGAAGGACACGGTCTGGATTATTGCTAAGAAGTGATTAGCTCATAAGCAATGCCAGACGCATCCTAATGCGCTCTGAAAGGGGATGTTAGTGTGACTGCAGAGCAAGACGAGGCTGAGAACACCTTATGCCGCTCCTTTCCGGGCCCAGGTCTGTCCTGTTTGAGGCTGCAGTAAACAGCAGTCTATTAAAATGACCACAACCTACTTCTCCTCTTGAGACTGTAGCCAGCAACCAATTAATACATTAACAGTTATTGGGAGCCATGAGAACGTTTGGTTTTCACACCTCTACAGAAATGAGCTTGAGTTTGAAAGTGAAGGGTGTTCCCTTTGAGCCAGCTAAGGTACCGAGGGAAATCAAAGCACGCGGTTTGCTACCCTGTTCAGCACTTGCTGTCTCTTCCTCTCTTCTTGTCTTGGTTTCTCTTTGCAGTAGAAACAGTAGTTGTCTGTATCACAACAAAGCCTCTTTCAGGCCCCGTATCCAAGGTCACAGATCTTTTGTGCTCAGGGCTGAGCCTGCACCTTCTGAGGCAAATTCCCTCTGATACTGCTCGAGTGTTAAACAAAGGCACCTACAAGGATCTCTTAGGATCGGTTCACTCTTCAAACCTGAAAGAGAGAAGAGAAGTGGGATAATAAAAAGAGCTACAATAAAAGCATGTTTATGGGAAATTCACCAATTAGAAAGGGATGAAACCCAAGGAAACTAATGGCTGCTTCTGCTCTAAAAGCTCATCCAGAGTTGTCAAAGCGGGTACCGAGCGAATACTGAGCAATCCACCTGCCCTAAGCAGGGGCGTCTTTCAATAGGTCAGGGTGCTCAGAGCCCCGTCCCATGGTGAGTCATCCACTGCTTGACAGCCTGTTCCCAGGCAGTAGTGTCTAAGACTAAACATTTTAACCCTCCATTCACCACTAGATCTCATGCTGCTTTCTCCCTCACCATTCGTGGTGAGCAGGGCCCCTTTCTCACTCTGACGGGGGGAACAGTGTAAGCTCCTTGTTTCTTTGTTCTGGTGGTGGGGTCTTCTACTGCGAAGGGCATCTCACACCCAAATAACCTACAGGAAAAATCATTGACAGTCTCAAAGATACACCTGAAGAAAGAGAGACAATTCCTTCCTCTGATACCCAAGTGTCCTACTTGGAAGAGGAATGGACGCAGAAGCTGCACTGCTGATGTCTTCTATAGCTCCCTCCTTGCTTTCAGATGGAGGTATAGATCACGTTGTGGCAGCGACACCATGGACAGAGTGTGACCGGGAGCTGGCAATACCTGGCAAGTCGGGTACTTCGTCATGTTCTTACAAGAAACTCACACTGGGGCAGTCAGCAAGCCTGCCCGGCAGATAGACTGTGAGAGTGGGATCTACTGCAGCTCACAGCTGGTAGCTAGGGCTTGATTGCCAGCAATTTACTGCCATCGCTGGGAGCACTGGATCACTGGTGGGAAGAAAAGTCTGCTTTTCCATGAGCTCAGCACAAGAGAAAGACAGTCTGCTCTGCTGTGCTTGCACGTTATCTGGTGTGTGGAAGAACCAGGATGACCGGCAGGAGCAGGGGAGTGATAATACAGCTGCACTTGGCACGGGTGACACCACACCTCAAACACTGGGTTGGGTTTTGGGCCTGTCCCTACGAGAAGGATGTTGATGTGCTGGAGTGCTTCCAAAGGGGGACCACAAAGCTGATGAAGGGTCTTAGAGCAGCTGAGGGAACTGTAGAAAAGGAGGCTAAGGGAAGAGCTTGTCACTGTCTACAACTGCCTGAAGGGAGGTTGCTGGGAGGCAGAAGTTAGGCTCTTTCCCAGGTAATGAGCGACAGGACAGGTGAAAACAAACTCAGTTTGCAACAAGGGAAGTTTAGGTTGGATTTGAGGAAATGCTTTTTCACCAGAAGTCTTTTCCAGCCATGGGACATGTTGCAGAGGGAAGGGGTGCAGTCCTGCAGTTAAACACCTGGGGGGCATTTAAAAACCATGCAGATGTGCTCCTGAGGGACAGAGCTTGGAAGGGACTTGGCAGTGAGGGCTTAGGGGTTGGACTTGGTCTTAAAGGTGTCTTCCAAACACAGCAATGCTATGGTTCTAGCCTATGATTGTTAGGGCATGGAAGAGAGGGCCTCGCAGAGGGTTGTGGTTATGTGGAGGCTGGAGCAGGAAGCCTTGTCTGCTCTTTACTGACAGACTGGTTGGGCACTGCAACAGGCTGCCTGGGGAGGTGGTGGAGTCACCATCCCTGAAGGTGTTTGAAAGGCAAGTAGCTAGAGCACTTGAGGCTGTGGCCCAGGGGTTGGGGAGCTGTTGGGATGAGGACTGCACCTGGTGATGCTGGAGGTNCTGTCTACAACTGCCTGAAGGGAGGTTGCTGGGAGGCAGAAGTTAGGCTCTTTCCCAGGTAATGAGCGACAGGACAGGTGAAAACAAACTCAGTTTGCAACAAGGGAAGTTTAGGTT